>OY757910.1:75148962-75228962 GCA_963585895.1 Sepioteuthis lessoniana | reverse complement strand
ATATATATATATATATATATATATATATATATATATATATATTACATTATTAGGAACAACAGAAATATTGCTGCCAAATGATGAGCACTTTTCAATATAATTTAACATAAGTTTATAAAAGTTCAGCTTTTTTTTCTTTGTGTGTGTGTGTGTGTGTGTGTGTGTGTGTGTGTGTGTGTGTGTGTGTGTGTGTGTGTGTGTGTGTGTGTGCAATTATTCCTATATATGTGTCGTATATATATAACAGCATTTTGTATTCGTGCTCATGTTTTAAGTGAAGGATGATCGCAGATCTCATAAGCAAAGATTTAAATGAAAAACAAATCTGTCTCGAGTGTAATATTCACTGACAGTCACTGGCTAAATAAGAAAACAAATTGTCAAAAAATAAGTTCATCAATAAATAAGATACGATATCTGCGTCGTCGAAGCACGATTCCAATATCCGGTTTCAAGGAACGCAGTGACTTTGCTGGAATTCAGACTTGGCGTCGTAAACAACACTGCGCATGCGTCGAACGAAGCTTTCTGGCGCTCTGCAGAGAGCCACGCACGCCGCAATCCGTGCTTGGCTTTTTGAATAACCAACATCACGCCATGTGCCAAACGAAATTTTATCTCCACCCTCCTTCTTCAAATCGTCCCCATCCCCACCCTCCCCACCGCCGCTACCATTCCCCAAGCAAGACCTGATCCTTCTTTTTATAAAATTCTCTCCATCATTTCGTCTCATGGCTGGTATTTATAACACGAATTTTACAAGTAAACGACTTATCTCTAATCACAAAGAGATTTGCATAAACTGTCACATGCACCAAACATGCAGCTAGCGCAAGGGCAATCATGTGTATCTTTATAGAGAGATTTTTCAGTATATACACTACTAAGTGATCTACTCTAATATGACAGCTATATATATATATATATATATATATATATATAATTGAATTTGGTGACTTTTCCTCGCAACTATATTTTCATTTATTCTAAGATCTAAACTCAAACGACAGTGAGTTAATTTTAACAAGTGCAGAATTTGATAAAAACAGCTAACAGCTCATTTTCAAAAACATTTTTTAAACAATGGTATAAATGGAAGAAAATGTAGTTTTAGAACAGTAGTACTCGCTGTTGTATTCTCATTGAGACAGTCTGAACGGAGATATAGATCTCAATGCTCAGGTGGCGCGCTTAACGTAAAAGTTATCGTTGAAGGAAATGGAATCAGCGTTCCAAGTTTAAATCTTCCATGAGACTATTTTGTGTTTCACTTCATGCTAAGGAAAGTCATGAACTCATTTAATCTCACCGTGGTGATATGAATATAGTCGGACAGACTGGGTTCTTTAGTCTTGATAAGACAACTATTCAAGGAGAAGAAAAATTCTGAATTTAAACCACCTATACGTCGTTTAAAATTAACCTTGTGTCAAATTCCACTGGTAATATAGGGATTAAGTAAATACCTACGGGTCTGTATGAATTGGTTCCTTTGTTTAATGGCATATCAACCTTCACCGCTTAATTAACGCCAAAGCCATCCCTGTAGAAATTTAGTAGTAATACTATTTAATTGAAGTTAGAATAAGAGAGTTCATACCTTTCTAATCCAAAAGTGAACGCGATAGCGCGACGGGAGTTCGAACTCGCATACTACGATGTCATAGTCCAAAGCATCAGTCACCACGCCGTGAATACTTTCCATGCTGATTGGTTTGGTTTTATTTGGTTTGGTTTTATGGCATATCAGCCATTAATGGTTATTTAAGGCCAAATCCTGTTTTTACATTGTTATGTCTCTTCTCTCAACTCAGAACGATATACTCGATATCTTGGTATTCCTTGTCGCAAACGAGTCAACCGTGAAACACGTAACTGAATTAAAATTTATATTTCATCCAATTTACCAGGATTGGCTCCTAAGGGGTGATCCACGGGTACCAATAAAAGAAAAGATGTCGACAATAGGTTGAAAAATTATTGCACAGAAGCAATATATCATAATGACTAGCAAAATAAAGTTAAACTCAACGGCGATTTCAACAACATATGAGATATATTTATTCCATTATCAATCCACAATCAAAATAATATAAACATATAATAATCTTCAAGGGAGACACGGATAGGACTTATCTGAGGAGCGATCGTTATTCGATATGGGCATGATAGAAAATGAGGTTCTATCAGGCTACGTCTCTCTTGTCCATTTTCTAATACGTAGTCCTGCTTTTTCTTCCCAGCTGCTCACACCACGTTTCTCTTTTCAAATGTCACGTTTCAAGCTATCCCGCTCCGTGTTCCACTTCGCGCCGGTTAGGCAAAAGGAGTTTCATTCTTTTTCTCCAGGAGTTTCCGGTCTGCAACCTCCCTCTACTCCTCATCTAGCATGTCTGCTGGCTGCTGGTACGTGATTGATCAAATTATATATCACAACATATATATTAAATATATGATTTGTAAACACATTTCGTTGATACACTAAGTTAAACCATCAAACAGTTCTATTTCAAACAATTCGATTTAGCATAAATCACTAAAGTAAAATGGTTCCAGGTATTTCTATGTGCAACTAACAATTCAATTAAACATCGGCCCTTTGTTTAAACATAGTTAAATGATCAAACAGTTCTATTTCACACAATTCAACTGAGCATAACTCATTTGTTGGCACATTTTAAATGACAAAAAGATCCATTTAAACCATAGATAGGAACCTATCAAATACTACCTCTCCAGGCAAGACTAGACCAGTGATCAATGACAATGAAAGGGTACTCCGCATTCCCTAAGGCTCCAGCATTACTGGAGCCTCACCATCAGATTGTTTAGTATCATATGCAGGACACTTGGAGTATTCACTGCCCCAGCTGACTGGTCTATCTCTGATCTGAATGCAAAGTGATGCTGAAATTAGTGCAAGCAACTATGAGCCTCTTAAATCTCACCCCGTGAGAAAAATGTTAGTTTGATTTGGTTTCTTTGTTTAATGGCATATCAACTTTTGAAGGCCATTTACTGCCAATTCCTCCTTTTAGAAGAACAGTAATTGTACTATTTAATCCATAGCTGGAAGGATAAGAGCGTTCATGTCCTTCCCAAGGGTATTTACCCGAAAGTGAACGTAATAGCGCGACTGGATTTCGAACTCGCTTACTACGATTCAGCAGTCCATTGCTTTAACCATTACATCACGATAGCACCCCCTGAAACATCTTCACAGATTCGATACCCCTGCACATTTCATATGTTATACGCCAACTTTATCACTGCAGAGTAGTAAACCACTCCTTCTCAACGAGGCCACCTGTTGGCCGTGGGTGGTGACCCGTAATGATTCAGAAGGGGATGCCGGCGGCTAAGCAGTCCGTGACCCAGCCACTGAATGTGTCACGTGACATGAAACATACTACTTATGCTCTTATTGGGCTTGACGGGCGGTCGAAGAACCGTGTTTCGATCAATCGTCATGTCATGCGCAAGCACTTACATGAATGTCCCGACCGTATTCTTCAAATTGTTAATTTGACAAACAAGTACCCAACAATGTTTTATCTTAAAGATGCTGGAAGGCAGTGGCTGAGGATCAATTGCGCTAAGATTGCAATACTTGAAACCATCTAAAGTGCGTGCAAAAAAAGCTCTGACTCGTTTAAAAATAATGTTACCGACAAACTCTTTAGTTACAAATTATATATATATATATATATATATATATATATATATGTGTGTGTATATATATATATATATATATATATATATATATATATATATATATAAGCATGTTTCATTAAATAGTAAAGACAAATTTTGTCTGTAAAATTTAAATAGGATCCTTTCAAATTTCCTGGTAAGTGTCTTGGTTTCAGGTTTGAATTGGTGGATGAATTTACCAAAATTGTCCCAAGGACTTTTGGACCCTTCATAGGCCATCATCAGGGGTTGCTTGTATGAGTAGAATACTATATATATATATATATATATATATATATATATAAACAGGATTTTAACATTAAATGACCCACGAGAGTTGATAAGTCATAAAACATGACTAAATCAAACTAAATGTAAATGAACTTATCTTTTAAAATTTCATAATTAATTTAAAAATGATCACGAGATTTTTTTTCAGGGGAGTCCCCGTGGTTTCATATATTAAATACTGGACTACGACCTCGTAGTAAGCGAGTTCGACCTTCAGTCGTGTTCGTAAATTAACTTTCGGACCAGTACCTTTGGTAAACGTATGAACCCCCTTATCCTCTCATCTATGTGTCAAATAGTACCACTACTGTTCTTCTACAAGGATGGCGTTGGCATTAAATTACCCCAAAAAGTTGATATGCCATTAAAGAAAGAAACCAAAGAAAACCAAGATTTTAGGATTCGTAAGAGTGAAATTGCTAAGAATCTTGAGTCACTCTCTCCAAAAAGTCACCAAAAAGAATGTTATGTATATTTATCCTTAATGTACTTCAAATTTTATTCGCCATAAATGGTTGAGAAGAATAGATCATTGAGCATATAGTCCAAGTAGGTAGAGGATGTGGGAAGAAGAGCCATCATCAAATGTTCAAGCTGGTCATATAATTCTGAAATATCTAGCCACATTCACCAACCAAACCATACTTTACGATATTGGCAAGTGTACTATCCAGCCATACGAAATCTACCAAAATGCTGCAATTACTCTTCGTGAAACCTAATCAAGAAAATACCCCCGATAAAATCAAATAATAATAAGAATGCTCTGTTGGGAGCGTTTTTGATAGGAAAAATACTTACAAACATTCGAAATTAGACAAAAGGGATCAAAGTAGGTTAGATTATCAGTATCTTATCAAAAGTGAAAGGCTCATCAAGAAGTGAACGCAAATGACTTTGCTCGTGTATTATCATTTCCTACTTTAATAAGAATTAGAAATAATCTAGATAAATCCACAGTAAAAAAAAAAACATGTTTATTCAACAACAAAAAAAAACATTGATAAAACGAAAAAAAAAAAATCAAATCCCATTCTGAACAATGATTGTGACTTTTAATATTCCAAAACAGAAAATTGCCCAGTCTGCTGGGGTTGCAAAATACATCGACTGCTTCTTTACGGACGGGTAAACCCTCCCCACCACCAACAAATTTATGACACTAAAAAATCTGATCGTGAGGATCCAGTAATGCTGGAGCTTTAGAGAATGCAGAGTACCCCTTCATTGCCATCGCTCCCAGGTCCACTCTGGCCCGATCCTATCTATGGGTCAAACAGTACTAAGCTGTGTAATTATGCTAAACTGAATTGCTTGATATAGCACTGTTTTGACATTCAAACTGTGTACTTATGATAAACTGAATTATTTGACATAGAACTGTTTGAATAATCTGAATAGCTTGAAATAGAATTGATTTTTTGACAATTGAATTGTCTGAAACAGAACTGTGCATTGTTTTTGGCGATTAAACTCAGTAATTATGTCAAACTAAATTGTATGAAATTAAAATGTTTCACTTAACTGAATACCTTCAATGGAAATGATTTTGACAATTAAATTGTGTGCTTATGCTAAACTGAATTGTTTGAAATAGAATCGTTTGACTAAACTGAATAGCTTGAAATAGAAATGTTTTTGACAATTAAACAGTATACTCATGCTAAACTTAATTGTTTGAAATAGAACTTTTTGATTAAAAGGAATATCTTGAAATAGAATTATTTTTGACGATTAAACTCTGTACTTATGCTAAACTAAATTGTATGAAATAAAAATTTTTCATTAAACTAAATAGCTTGAAATGGAAATTATTTTGGCAATTAAATTGTGTACTAATGCTAAACTGAATTGTTTGAAATAGTATTGTTTGAATAAACTGAATAGCTTGAAATTGAAATGTTTTTTGACAATTAGATTGTCTGAAACGGAACTGTTCATTTGTATGAAAATTGATTTGGCATAAAATAACCTGCAAAAGTTGATTTGCCATAAACCCCAAGCAAACAAACAAACAAACATACATATATACAAACATAACAGAAAAATAAATCTATGTGATTCTTTCCCTTTATTGGCTCATACTTTTGCATGCTTTATTTTTCGTATCGCGTTTATGGATTGAGATATTTACCTCCCCTGATTTTTGAAAATTTAATTTGACATTTTATTTCTACTGGCCACAGACACTAAATATAAATTACATAGAAGAACACTGATAGCTTCTTTGTAGAAATTGAACCAATTACTTATTTAGTTAGATTGCTTTTTTTCTTTTACTCGTCAAGGTAACGATTATCTATTCGAGGGAATACAAGAAAATACTAGAATTCAAATGTGATGCAGATAATTGACGTAGAAGCATAGTACATATTGAGTGGACACTATTCTGAGCCAGACAGTCAAATGGTGTTGTTTTGGGGCAAATGATTTGTTTCCTATGGCCATTTGTTCTGGTATCTGAAGGCTCCTTACGTATTTTTTTAACTGCGGCAAGAAAACTGAGTGTTACCGGGAAGTTTTGTTTTCTTCCGAGGAAAATTGCAGCTGAAATAATTGCAATGTTTTAAAGTTTCGTTTGGTCGGTTTTTTTAGCATATCCACAAAATCTTGCTTATACATATATTAAATATATATGATTTTTAACACATTTTCTTGACATTTTTAAACGAACGTGAGCACAGGGTTTTTTACACTATTTAAATGGTTTCAAGTATTGCTATGTAGCACTTACACTTCAATTAAAGATCAATCAATACTTGTAGTTTAATAATGAAAACCCTTCTATTTCTAACAATTCAGTTTGGCATGTCATTAGTTTTTCTCAGTTTTAATGTCAAACAGTTCTATTTGTCCCTTAGATGATAGGACCCCATCAGGTGCTATCACTCCGAGTCAGAGTGGACCTGGGCTCAATGAAGGGGTATTCCGCATTCCCCAAATTTCCCCGACTGGAGTCTCACCATTAGATGGTTTAGTGTCATATCCCAGACAGTCGTGGTCGGGTTACCCATCTGCAGTGATACATATGGTTTATTCTACAGCCCCAACCGACTGGGCACTGTTTTGAGGAAGATTTCAGGGAGAAGCTTTACGTAAACCATATATGTACAGTTTGTATTCACATTTAAAGCATGATAATAAGATTCTTTGAAGACAAACGACGGGCTACCCAACATTCAACAGTCTTGAATTTAAAAAAAAAGAAATGTTGATATAATTAGCCATGCAGTCACTGAAGGTTATAATTAAACTATTAATGAGATATAGAAAGATGCAGAACTGTTGGACGTTATGCCAGCAGATTTTAAGAATAGGATTGAAAATGAAACACATATCCGTAAAATTCGTGCTATGTTTGAGCAAACATAGCACGAATTTTACGGATATGTGAGCACATAGGATTGTTAGAATCAACAATTATTTGAAGGCTAACCATAATTTGAAGAAACACAGTCGAAATGTGCGGCAGATTTTTTTCCAAACTTGTGAACAAAGACGAGTAAATAAATTTGCATATTTTTGGGTCTCTCTTTTTTTTTTTTTTTTTTTTATGAAGACGCAGCAGTTCTGGTGTGAAAAATTAAGAGTTTATGAAATTCCATCTTCGTGCAAATGATAACTGAACCTAATATACCAAGTTGAAACTTTTTTTTATTGCCGTTCACTGAGTTTCATGACACTCCACTAACATTTGAATTTGTCATTTACATTTTTACACTGACAAAATAAGCGTTTCTTGTGTTATAGAAAAACAAGATGATTAAACACAGAATTTTGAAATTTTCGCTAAAAACTTTTGAATCGGCTTTTAGCACTTGACCTTGATTTGATGTCTTAAGAATAAAAAAAAAAGATTGCCAATTGTCAGGAAGTGATATGAGTATTAAAAAAAAAACAAACCTCACATGTCTCGCAGTTTTTGAAAAACGATCTTCAGATGAGCCTAAGCAACCACGTCTGATGTATTTTTAAATAAAAAGGGTGGGGTGGGGGAGATGCATAGACAGGGACTGCACAAGAATGCTAAGAGCTATTCTGAACAAATGCTGGGAGCAACATCCCATAAACAGCATCTGATCGGCCACTTACCTACCATCTCTAAAACCATCCAAGTAAGACAAACGAGACACAAAGGACACTGTTGGAGAAGCAAGAACTAACTCATAAGTGATGTTCTCCAATGGATCCTTACACATGATCGTAACAGTGCTGGCCGACTAACAAGATCTTTCCGACAACAGCTCTGCGTGGACACAGGATATAATTTGGAAGACCTGCCGGGAGCGATGGATGATAGGGACGATTGAAGAGAGAGAGAGAGAGAGAGAGAGAGAGAGAGAGAGAGTCAGGGAAATCCGTGCTAGGATCGGGACTTGATAATTAATTCTACAGTGCTCTCAAATTCTGTGGTTCACTTATTAGCTGAGCGGTATGATACTAAGTCTAACGTAAAATTAGGCGGGTTTCGATCTTAGCTTCAAGTGTCCTTCGTGTGTAGCCACACTGAAGTGTTGTGATACAAGGAAACAGTCTGTCGACATTGAAACTCTACTTACACTAAATTGAATTGTTTAATATAGAACTGTTTTGGCATTTAACTGTGTGTAAACAAAATCGGTACTTATACTTAGCTGAATTAGAATTAACTGAATTGCTTGAAGTGGAAATGTTTTTGACAATTAAACTGTTTACTCGTGCTAAACTGAATTGTTTGTAATAAAACTATTTGCATAAAAGTGGATTTGGCGTTAAATAACCTACAAAGGTTGATATGCCATAAAACCCAAACAACCAACCAACTCTCAAATTTTGATGCAATGTTTTGTGGCGTGGTTCAATTTGCAACGAATTACAAAGCAGATGCATATATTCGTGGCGAAATTTTGATACTAATTCTGACGTCTTGATTAAAAGATTCATTGGATTTGGAAAATTTACGGTATAAAATTTTCTTTCAAGCTCAATTTGCATTGTCTGAATCCGTTGTAGCATGTTTATACTCTGTTTAAAATAGACTATTTATCTTCTGATTCTTCATCATATTTTCTATGTAATCCCTGATATATTTAGACACTCTCATATTATATATGCACTTTTTATTTTTGAATAAAGCTTTGTAATTATTCTGTCTTTCTTTCAACGGTTAATCGATCAGTTCTATATAGATCATATGTGGTCTATTATTTATATTTGCCCAGTCGGCTGGGGCTGTAGAATACACAGACTGCACCTCTGCAGAGTGCTTAGACCCCCTACCCAACGACTGTTCTGGATATGACACTAAACAATTTGATGGTGAGTTTCCAGTAATGCTAGAGCTTTGAGGAATGCGGAGTACCACTTCATTGCTATCGCTCCCAGGTCCACTCTGGCCCGGAGTGGTAACACCTGATTAGGCCCTATCAATGGGTCAAATAGAACTAAACTGCCTACTTATGCTAAACTGGATTGTTTGAATTAGAACTGTTCGACCAAACTGAATAACTTGAAATAGAAATGTTTTTGACAATAAAATGTGTATTTACATTTAAACTGTATACTTATGGTAAACTGAATTGTTTGAAATAGAACTGTTTATTTGTATAAAATGGATTTGGTATAAAATAACATCCAAAGATTGATAAGAATAAAACCCAAACTACCATTTATATATATATATATACATATATACACGAGGGTGATTCATTAATAAAATCTGTATTTTGCCTAAAGAGGCTCTTTTTCAAGGTAATCAACAGTGATGGGTCTTTCATGTCCCAAAAGTTTATCAGCATAACCCTCTTGCTGCTCCAGGATAATTATCTCAACGGAGAATCACAGTATTTTTACTATACAGACAATATTTTTCACTCTGGCTCGGAGTGGCAAAACCACGTTTAGTCCATTTGTAAAATATTTTCCGACTATGATACGCTTCACCGTACACACCACACATTTTCAGGAAATTTCACATTGTTTTCACTTCGCAACTAGCAAATATTTGATAACAGACCTCTGTTCAAGCCAGGAGCAATCTGATATTTTAGCCATTTTGATGGTCTGAGAAAATATTTTTGCGAGATTCAAGTAATTTTTGCTATTAACAAACTTCAAACAATACAGTTTACTGTAATTGAAAGAAATTCATATAAAAAGAATTATTTCTCAAACAGTTATCCAAAGTTTTATCATCGTTAAAAACTAGTCTCCTTTTTCCTTCCTTTAAAAATTATCCTTTTTCCTTCCTTTAAAAATTATCTACTGAGTCATAAGATTTTTTTTCTTTTCTTTTTTTTTTTCTTTCTTGTCAATCTGTTCTCAAAAGAGCAAACGCTAGAGTACGGACTTCGACAGCAGTCAGATAAACAGCAAACGATGATTCTTAATTGTCATCAGATTTCAAGGTTGTGTCTTAAAACGAAGCGTAACAAGAGGGTGAAAACTAGTAATGTGAAATAGGAGAAAGCTAAATAGAACCGATTGAATGATTTTCTTTCTTTCTTTCTTTCTCTCTCTCTTTCTCTCTCTCTCTCTCTCTCTCTCTCTTATGCATCTACACACAGATGCTTATCAGTTAATCGTGGTGTAATGGTTAAACCGATGGACTGTGAAGTCGCAGTAAGCGAGTTCGAACTCCAGTAGCGTCATTATGCTCTCTTTCGGACAAATACTGTTAGGGGAGGTATTGAACCCTCTTATTCTCTAAGCTATGGGTTTAAATAGTATCACTAATGTTCTTCAAGAATGGTGGACTTGGCATTAAATGGCCCAAGAAAGTACTCAAAGGAAACAATTTATCATAAGTATGTATATATATGTGTGTGTGTGTGTGTGTGTGATATCTATAAGTTTATATATATATATATATATATGCATGTAGTTACATATATGCTCGGTCGGAAGTAATTGCAGCTGTCGGCCAGTGTATATAAGTTTAAAGTTGCTTATGATGTAATGGTTATCATCGTAGAAAATAGACACGGCGATAAGTGTTCAAATCCCGGACAAAGCATTTTCGATTGTGCTTATAATCTTGGAAACTGTATGCATCCAACTATTAACGCTTTAATCATGAATAAATCGGTGGGAAAACTGGGTTCATATAATTGTTATGGAAATCGGCCCAGAAGAAGGAAAACTCAGAATTCAAACCAGTTAAAATGCGCAGGAAAAATGACCTTTTTACGCACCTCGCTTGTACAGAGAGGTAGGGTAAATACACACATACACGCACTCACACAGACATACACACACACACACACACACATATATATATATGTGTGTGTGTGTGTGTGTGTGTGTGTGTGTGTGTGTGTGTTTCCTGTTATGGTAATCTTTCGGGATATTGCTGGAGAAGCATGGACGAAATCATTAACATTGTTCTCCTATGGACCCCTTTCACGCAGACGTACCAATATTGGATGACCAATAAGAACTTATCTATAACAGCTCTGTGTGGGCACAGGATCCAGTCTAGAAGACCCGCCGATGGTTGATAGAGACGAATGATGAAAGAGAAAGTTCGTTAAATCCCTGCGAGCAGCATGCCATGCTGATGATGATATATATTTACCCAACCCCTCTACATGAGCAGGATGTGACACAAGGTCTATTTTTAAGCGGAGTTTACTAGTTTTGAATTCAAGGTTTTCCCTCTTCTTGACTGGTTGCCAAACCAAGGCTAAAGATCACAGTCTACCCTACTATTTACTCATATCTGGATGGAGCATAATTTTATTTATACCTTTCCTAAATGGCATTTGTGCTATGTAAAAAGCAGTCAGTCTGGTGCGGAACTTGAACTCTTGTCACTGTGTTTATTTCCTACGATAATAACAATAATAAAATGGGTACCTCCTACATATATGTGGCACTGGTGGGTATTACTGTGTGAGTACCACTGTATAGATGCACTTCCGTGACTCTAACAAAATCCATGAATGTTACACAAGAATGTTACGTTCTATTTTTGAACAATTCTTGAAAGCAGTAACCCAACAAAACAGCATTGGTAAATCAAATCTTCTTACCTTTTCCGATCTCACAAACTATCCAAGTAAGACAAGCAAAACGTATGGGGCTTTGCTAAAAAAGTAAAGACGAACTTATTAGCGATGTTCCCTTAAGGACTTCGACGCATGGTTTTGGCAGTGTAGGTCGAGCAGCAAGGGCTTACATACATCAGCTCTGTGCGGACACTGGATGCAGTCGAGAGAACTGGTCAGGAGCGATATACGATAAGAATAGATGACAATGATGAAAGAGAAAGATCATGATGATGATGATTATATGAATTTACCAACAAGCAGGATGTGACACAAGGTCAATTTTTACAGAGGTTAACAGCCTTTAATTCAGAGTTTTCCTTCACCATCACCTCCTTCCATACCAAGGTTAAAGAGCACAGTCTGCCCTGGTTGGATTCATAGATTTCCCAAGGGTATTAGCGCTCAGGAAAATGCAAACAGTCTCGTCCAGGATTCGAATTCGAGTGTCCATTTCCTACAACAGCAACCATTATGCCACGAACGCCTCCATGTTATATATATATATATATATATATATATATATATATATACAGAGACAGAGAGAGGTCAATGAATCAAAGGTCGATTATAGTGGGGATTAGTGGAGGGAAAGGTCAGGCACGAGCCAAGGCCCAAGCCCTGGTAGACTATGCTGGTCATCAGCCCACTTAGTGTAATGTGGGCTTGATGAGCCGAACTATACATTGACCCAAACCTGGGTCCAGTCACGTATGCCTGATTATAGCTTAAACTGGACAAAGAGGTCCAGTGCTATACTCGCTGGTCAATGGCCGTTGCGTGAAAACCACTCTACACACACACACACACACACACACACACACACACACACATATATATATATATAGAGAGAGAGAGAAAGAAAGAGAGAGGGTAAGATTCCCCTAACAGAGTGTCCTGGATATGACACTAAACAATTTGATAGTGATGTTCCAGTAATGCTAGAGCTTTGGGGAATGCGTAGTACCCCTTCATTGCCATTGTTCCGAGGTCCACTGTGGCCAGGAGTGGTATCACCGGATAAGGTCCTATCTATGGGCCAAAGAGAACTAAATTGTGTACTTATGCTAAACTGAACAGTTTGAAAGAGAACTGTTTATAAACAAAAACTATACTTATCCTAAGCTAAATTGTTTGAAATTTAATTCGGCGTTAAATGACTCGGAAAGGGTTGATACGCCGTAAAACAAATCAACCAACCAACCAACCCTCCGTGTGTGGGGAGTGTATATATTCCCATCCACAGACCGACTGTTTCGTTGTATCAGGTCTCTTCAGGGTGGCGAGACACGTGAGACGCTCCCACCCGGATCTTTGTCCCATTTGACCCTAAATCCAGATGCATCTCAGATCAATGAATTAATAAACAAACTCTTCGTGTCCGGCATTCTACAAGATCGTTCTAGAATAAAGTCTTTAAAATACTGATATATCATTTTACATTTTATGATTTTTTTTTTATCCAGGTACACATTTTTACCAATACGGAGACAACTTGATAAGTTGCTGTGCATTCACACAAACGGAGCAGCTGGGGGATCAAATCCTACTTTAGATTGTTCTAATCCGTTCGATTGGTAAAAAAATTGGTTTTCTATACGCATTTTCCATCAAAAATGATCATATCATTTGGCAAGAGGTACTGAGAAAACAACACATTATCATATTTATAGCAGGAAGTATCGAAAATATCTATGTTCAGTTTTTTACTGTTTTTACAAGAAATATTGTCTACTCAGAGAGCTGATTAAAATATATTTCTCTTTGAATTGTTTCAATTTCATGTTTTGCTTATCAATCAAAATAGAATTAAAAATAAATGCATATATTTTTGAATCCTAAATAAAATGTCTATTTTTTAAGTCACAATTTTAATACTTAATTAAATACAGTCTCAAAAAACTTAAACATCGTAGCAGCCTGAAAATAATTTAACTGTACAGATGTATCTACATTACAATTACCAAAAAAAAGTTAAACAAAAATAACATATTGTACATATAATTGCTTACAAAAATATATAAAAACTTTCAAGTTTATGACATTTAAATACAAAGTTTTTTTCAACATCAACGAGGTTAAGTTAGGTCAGGCTAATTTATTTAGTTTAATGGCATATCAACCCTTGATGGTTACTCTATGCCACATCCTGTTTATACATATATAAATATTTGCCCTTGGTGTAATGGTTTTAAGAAAGAAACACAGGTTACATGAAATCAAATCTGGGACGAGACTGGTTGCCTTGCATATAGCAATAATACCCTTAGAAAAAGTAATGAATCGAATTATTCTCCCTACACCTTGGGTAAATAGTTGGGCAGACTTGGTTCATTAATCTTGGTTAGGCAACCAGTCTAGGAGAAAGAAAACTCAAAAGTGCACTTAAAAATTGATCTTGTGTCACATCCTGCTCGTCTGGAGGGATTGGTAAATACAAATATACATGATTTTTGGGTGAATAGTTTCTTCGTAACTTTATTTTAAAATCAGTGCTCATTTGTTTATACATAATTTAATGGTTTTAAGTATTGTTATATCATCATCATCATCATCATCATGCCGTGCGGCCATCACGGATATCCCTGACCCTCCCTCTCCACGTCTCCCTATCATTCATTGCCTCTGGCAGGTCCTCAGAGTTACATCCCGTATCATCACATAGCTGTTGTATGCATGTTTGAGCTGGTCGTCCTGCTTTTGATTGGCCATATGCGGGGGTCCACAGGAGTATATCACTTACGAGCTCGTCCTTGCTTCTCCAGTAGTGTCCGGCATGTCTGGTTCGTCTAGCTTGGATAGTTTTCGTGATAGGTGGTACGTGACCGTATAGTTGGTGCCTTGTGGGGTGTTGCTACCAGGACTTGTTCAATTTTGCTCACAACATTCTTGTGTAATTGCCGTCAAGCTTCTTCTCCAGCCGTTTAGACAGCGTCCAAGTAGTGCATCCATATAGCAGTATCGACACGACCGCAACCTGGAAGAATCTGCGTTTAGTCATTATTCATCTGTTTGCACACAATTAAGTTTTACTCTTTAATATTAATTATTTGATTTAACGTTAAATGGTTTAAGGTATTACTATTTGAAGTTTGGACACCGTTACATAGTGTTAGTATTGTTATCTAACACTAATAGTTCTATTTGCACTCAGTTGAAAAGTTTCAAGTATAATAAACAGTTGTATTTGGTCCACAGATGGGACTTTAACAGGTACTCTCACTCCTGTGTACCACGGAGCAATGGCAATGAAAGTATTATCCACATTTTCCAAATAGAGCCTCTCCATCAGATAGTTTAGTGTCATATCCCGGAAACTAGTTTGTTGGATGACTTACTACTTCACGGAGACGCAGTCGGTGTATTCGACAGCCCAAGCAGACAGGGTCATACTTTGCCGATTGCCTCTATTAGTATATATATATATGTGTGTGTGTGTGTGTGGAAAAATATAGTCAAAGGATTTATTGATATATATATATATATATATATATATATAGATGATATGCCATACTTAAACAATATTTTTTGAATGAAACACAGAATGCCTTTAAGATGGTTTTGAGGAAAATCGAAACGTTAAAGATTTCAATATTATCCGTATACAAATAAATGTATCCTTTGAAAATATTGTTTTTTCACATTTACGTAATTTTGAATATATTTTTATTCTTCACTTACATATGTGTGTGAGGGTGTGAGCGCAGGCACGTATGTGTGCGTGAAGGAAATTTCAGTGTATTTTAATATGAACGAATATTCATAGAATATGTTGCGTTGCCAATAAAATTAAATAGGAAAATAATCAATTTTCATAGAATGTCATTTTTTCGAAAATAATTTCCAGTATTACTTTAATATATACGACTCCAGTGATAGATTTATATTTACTTGAGTTCAGAGTCAGCTCACAGAGAGATATATGAAGAACTCTGACTGCTTCATTCGAAGAAAAATATCTAACTCAACTCTGCAAGCCTCACAACTAATATTTTTAACCTCTCTACCCCATCACAATGTTTGTTTCATTCATTTTGTTTGTGATTTTTGCTTACTGTGTGTGTGTGTGTGTGTGTGTGTGTGTGTGTGTGTGTGTGTGTGTGTGCAAGGATGCATATTTTAATGAATTTATGTGAATGCAAATGTAATTTATGTTGTATTATTTAATATTAGAAAACGTGAATGTATCCTGTGTACATTCGTTATGTTAGTGTGATATTGTGCATTTGCAGTGACGATTAAGATAATAAATCTGAATATTTTGGTTAGATTTGGTTTGGTTTAGTTTGGTTTTATGGCATATCAACTATTGAAGGTTATTTAATGCCATATCAATTTTTATACATATAAAATCTTCTATTTCGAACAATTCAGTTTAGTATAAGTGCGCAGTTTAATGTCAAAGGGTTCTATATGACCCATAGAGAGGACATTATCAGGTGCTACCACTCTGAGCCAGAGTGAACCTGGAAGCGATGGCAATGGGGCGTACTCTGCATCCCCCAAACTCCAGCATTACCGGATCCTCAATATCAAATTATTTAATGTCATAACTAGGACACTCGTTATGAGGAGGGGTCTTACCCTTCTGCAGAGAAGCAGTCGGTGTATTCTACAGGACACTCGTTGTGGAGTGTTATATAATTACAGAATGATTTTTTTTTATTTATCATTTCCGTTAATTATATTTTATGATTCGGTTTGGTTAGGCTTTGAACGTTTCGGCTATTAGTGCAGGTGTTCACGCTCGTGCTCAGAGGATATGACAATCACAAATGTCATTATAAAAATCCCAGAAAGAAAAATGGGAGAGGGGTGTGAATAAGGTCATGCCCGGAAGCGATGGGCTGGGAATTTTGGTGATTTTTGAAAAAAGCAGTTAGATGAGATTTTGCCTCTGCGCCGGGCAGTCCAGCTGGGGGCTATCGGATGCCCAGCGTGTTTGTTGGGTCAGAGAGTTGAGATTTGACTGTTGGGGGTTGGCTGTAGGCGATGTAGGAACTGTCAGCATAGTAAAAATTGTGTCTTTCTCTCCTCGTGCCGAAAAAATAAAAGTCAAGAAGTGAATAAACGTTTCTTACCTGAACAAAGTAAAGTCGTCAGTGTTTCGGGATTTCTCTGCAACTGAATATTTTACATATTCGTATTTTGTATATGTTACAGGAGGAGTTTTACCCCTCTGCAGCGATGCAGTCGGTGTACTCTAGAGTCTCAGTTGACAGAGCCAAAATCTGAATGCGTTAGACTATATAATACTTGAGGTTCTGTAAAACAAATAAAACGTGTCTAATTCTTTAGCGTAAAAATGTAATTCTTCTGATCCACGGACACTTTTCCCAATCGTTCAAAATTGATTTTCCTAGATCACTTCTTTTTTATTTATGCTTTCTTATCAATTTTCAAATCCTAATCACTTTCATCTTTATTATGATTCACGTTGACTTTTTCTAATTCATATGTCATATATAAATAAATCCTAGCGGTATTCGAGATCATTACTCCCAGGTCAACTCTGAGCCGGAGTGGTAATATTTGTTAATGTCCTATCTATGGGTCAAATAGATCGTTATGGAAATTATTCGTTTTAAAAAGAAACGCTATTTCCCCCTTCAGACATGAAACGACCCTAGACAGGTTGACATGTTAAAATCAATTAATCAATCGAAATCTTCCTTTTCCTGGTTTCGAACTCGGACCATTGTTTCTAGACAGCCTTTCGAAAACACCCATGTATGTATAAACATACGATTGTTTTTTATCGGTAAAAACTTTATAAAAGCCGATAGGTTTCTCACGTAATCATTCTTTCAGCTCGATCTGTAGGGGGTTGTAGAATACGCCAACGGCATCTTTGCTGAATAACGGCAAATATTTTTCATGTCCTGCTGCTTGCTTGGATTTACTCTATTCTCTCTCGCCATTCGTCCTTATCATCCATCGCTTTTAGCAGGTCTTCTACACTACATGCAGAATCCGTACAGAGTTGTTGTAGATAAGTTCTAGTTAGTCGTTAACTCTTGCACGTCCATGAAAAGGATCCATTGGAGAATGTCGCTTATGAGTTCTTCCCTACTTCTCCAGCAGTGTCCCGCATACCTTGTTCGTCTAATTTGGGTGGTTTTAGAGATGAGAGGTAGGTGGTCGTACAGCTGCTGTTTGTGGAATGTTGCTTCCAAGATTTGTTCAATATAGTTTGTCGCATTCTTGTGCAATTCCCGTCAAGCTTTTTTTCTATACACTTAGTCAGCGTCCATGTGGTTCATCCATATATTAGAACTGACACGAACACTGCTTGGAAAAAATTGCGTTCTATTTTTATCAGGTAAGTTTGACTTCGATAAAATTGATAACTAATCTATAGCAGTCCATAAGTTAGATTGTCATATATCAGTAGATGTCATTTTCAGTAGATGAGACGCTATTTCTGAGGTACGTGAACTTGTCCACCAGTTTCGGAGAACCACCATTTAGTGTGGAAATGTTAGTACACGTACAGGATATTCAGTTGCATTTGTTTGGCCAATGGTCCGGGAGACCAGGGTGCAATCCCTGGTCACATCATACCAAAGACTTTAAAAATGGTACTTGATACCCCCTTGCTTAACACTCAGTAATATAAGGTACGTATCAAGAGTAAAGCGGAGCAATCCAGGGAAAGGAGTAGCGCCCTCCCCTACATTTTGGTGTAGTAACTATTGAAAAGGGAGCCTTCGGGTCGTCTTCGACTACAGTCGCCAACTTTACTACTTACTAAATAAACTAATAACAGATAAGATTCAAAATATTTTTCAACAATAGCTGAAAATTCTAGCTCCTTAAAATATTCCTGAGACAGACTAGATTAAATTATTTAGATAAAATACATATTTTTTCAAACCATACCAGGAAAAATATTATAGAATGACCAATGTTGAGGAAAAAACATGGAATGATCATGTAATTTGTATTCCAAAAACAAACGACAGAAGAAGACCTCATATGCTAATCGGTCTACAGTTAAAAGACAATTCTTGGAGACCTCAAAAAACAGTTGGATATACCGAATTGAAAGAAAACATGGCTCCAACTAAAAAAAACTCTCGACAGAAAAAATAGAAAGAATAGTAAAACTCATTCAACAGGGTTAATCAACAGTTGAGGGCGGTGAAAGATTTTAGTTAACCATAAAAGATAACAAAGTGTCAGGGTAGAAAACTCAAAGCAATGCACCTTGAAAATAGAAAATGGACAAATTGAAAACAAATGAAAAACAAATGGTTTGAAACAGGAATCGATGTTTGTTACAGAGCTAAAAAAAAATTGGCTGAATGAAATGGGATTTACATACAATATTGCTTTAAACTAGTAAAATCCGTGCCTGAAAGAACTGAGTTTATCATAAAAGATCCAGAACGAGACAACTAAATATTAATTCTAATTTTTTTTTTTATCAAAGAACTCCATAATTTTACCCCAATATTGCGTCATTCCATATTTTCTTCTGCATGACTCGGAAAAGAATATAATGATGCAGTGGATAAAGCGTTTGGTTGGATAGTATTTCTGAGTGAAATCATCAGGAGGTTGCAGATTCAATCCTAACAACAGGCAAGAATAACAAAAAGAATACTTGCTATAACTTAACACTTGTACCCGGTGATGGTTAACAGAAATGGAACAATCTACCTTTGTGGTGTAAAGAGTTCATTTCGATTTCGGGGTTGACTCCTGATTTCGACATGAAACACCTGAAAAAGGCTGAAGGACACATCGGCCGAAACGTCATGAGTATAACAATGAAGACCAGGTCAGCAGTCCCAATATTCTAAGTAATAAGAATTAACAAGCTTCAACTCTGAAATTTAGACAAATAACTTAATCTAGTTTGTTTAAGTAATATCTTATAATGCTTAAACATTTAGCTATTTAATAAAACATGTTGTCTCATCTGTTAATTTTTTTTTATTTACGACTAAATAAAAAGAAAAACTGTCAACATCCTTAACGTGAGTAAAACCCATAATTTTTGCCAGGGTAGCATATGAATCTTTTGATTGCATGTCCACAGATCTTATGATGAACTGTTTGGGAGTAAATAAACTTCTGATTGCTAAGTCAATAAGGCTTTTAGAAAGACTAAATAAATAAATAAATTGAATCTTTTTTCTTTTTTTCTTCAAGAAACTCAAAGGCCTCCCATACAACTTTGTTATGGAGATCATGAAAAATGATGAATAGATTTGAGAAGAGGAGAAGTGAATTGGTTTTTTTTTTTGAGCCCTGAGAGTACAGGAAGCGTCACTTTAACAGCCGGTTATTAAATACTTGAGAAACGAGTCTTGTAGGTAAATATGAATATGTGAATATAGATAGAAATATAGGTAGAAATACTCATATGAGTTAGGTAGATATGAAATGAATATAAAAGCTGGAGGAGAAAAAGATGAAAGAAAGGTTTGTGTACAGAAGGTGACTAGGTACCTTTCAATATTTTAATTTCAAATAAAATTCACTGAAATATAGCACAATTTTTCTTCAAATATATTCTTCCTCTTTTTCTTTCTTGTCTTTCTCTATCTCTGTTTCTGACTCTCTGTCTCTCTTTCTCTGTCTGTCTGTCTGTCTCTCTCTCTCTCTCTCTCTCTACATATAGATATAAGTGTGTATCAGTGTGTGTGGTGTGATGTGGTTTTGTTTCTTTGTTTAATGACATATCAAACTTCGCGGATTATTTCATGCGAAAGGCATCAATACTACTTAACCTATAGCTAAGGTGTATATATATATATATATATATATATATATATATATATATATATATATATATATTACCTATATATATATATATATATATATATATAGGTAATATTAAGTCAGGTTAAAAAGTTTGGAGTAATTCCCTTTGAAGTAATTTTCTTCATGCTTTTGGTTCACACCAGAAACTGAAAATACGGGATCGAAATAAATTTATAATCATGAATTAACCGGTCTTTGGTTTTTTTCTTAAAGATATAGGCAGCATTTCTTCGTTAATGCAAATTTCATTAAACATAATAGACATTTTATGTCTACATATTTTCTTCAGGATCCGTTCGAATTCCCGTATTACTTTTATCGTATTCGGGGGAAATTGATTTATGTCCATAGTTGTATGTATCCCTAGTACTTTCTGCCCGACTTTGGGCCATCATCAGGGGAGGATCTATTATAAAACTGATGTAACTTTTGTTTTAGCATATTACTATTGTGTAAGGGCGTCTTTGCCGTTGAAGATTATGGCATTTGCTTTTAAATGTAATTCTATAATTAGTGCCATTAGCTAAAGACATTTAAGTATATTAGCACTGGTTTGAAAATTAATTCTATTAAGTGTTGTTTGCATGTTTCTAATATGTAGTGCATCGAGAATCTGAAGTTTTTGCTTATTTTGATGTTCTAATATTGTTGTGTTGTCGGTGAGAATACAATTAATGTAATACGTGAATTCGAACTGATCCAGAAGAAAATATGTAGACATAAAATGTCTATTATGTTTCATGAAATTTGCATATATATATATATATATATATATATATAAATTTTGTTTATATCTTTGTATCGATTCACTTTAAATGGTACAAATGTTGGGTATGAAATGAGTATCTGAAATTTCACTACAAAACAAATCTCACTCTCCTATTATCTTAATGTGAAGGCACAATAAGCAACATATAAAAAATACTTTTCCTTACTATATTCGGTCCATAATAGCAAATAACACCATATTCAATGAAAATAATGACGACAGATTATTAAAATCTTAATCATTCCAATAAGAAAAGCAACAATCAATAAGGTAGCTTTCAACCCAAAGAAAGTATTTTAAATATTTTTAATATTAGATAATAAATACACCAAGAATATTTCTAATTTCATATCGTAAATACGAAAGGAATATTTTCGATCTTGTATAATAATGGTTTGGTGGGTTTTATGGCATATCAACGTTTGTAGGTTATTTAACGCCAAATCCATTTTTATGTCGAAAAACAATTCTATTTCAAATAATTCAGTTAAGCAAAAGCACACAGATTAAATGTAAGTACGGTTTAATTGTCAAAAACATTTCTATTTCAAGCTATTCAGTTTACTCAAACAATTCAGTTTAGCATAAGAATGCGGTTAATTCTATTTAACCTATAGATAGGGCCCTACCAGGTGCTACCACGCCGGGCAAGAGTGGACCTGGGAGCGATGGCAATAAAGGGGTACTCCGTATTCCCCAAAGCTCCAGCACTGCTGGAACCTCACCATCAGATTGTTTAGTGTCATATCCAGGACACTGGTTTTGGGTGGGGGTATTACCCCTCTGCAGAGAAGCAGTCGGTGTATAATAAATACACCAAGAAAATTATTAACCTTATATGATAAATACACCAAGAAATATTTTAAGCTTATATAATAAAGACACTAATAATTTTTTAATCTTATAAAACAAATACTCCATGAATATTTTTAATCTTATGTAATAAATACACCGAGCATATTTTTGATCTTATATTATAAATACACCAAGAAATATTTTTTCATTTTATATAATAGATACACCATGAATATTTACAAACTTACATAATAAATACACCAAGAATATTTTTAATCTCATATAAAAAATAAATGGAGAGATCCTTCTACCAGAGCCAGTATATTCTGATTCAGTCTTTTACAATATATATATATATATATATATATATATATCGGACGCATTTTTATAGAACGTGTTCCAAATTACCAAATTATATATATATATATATATATATATATATATATATATATATATATATATATGCTACCTCAAATTAGATGCAGCCCAGTAATATGATAATGATTTATAAGTAAGACATGCGCAATGGTGTTAATTTGGAACGCGTCCTGTAAAAAATGCATTTTTTGAGTGAGAGACATCACATCAGTGTTTTTTTTATTATATCAGCTTCCAGGACATGCAATCTTTTTTAAGCCTCTTGTCTCAGTAATAAATCATTATCATATGAATGGGTTGCATCTATTGAGACAGTTTTAAATGATTTTATTTCCAAATAAGCAGTGATGCCAAATATTTTCCTCTTTTGACCACGGCATTGTGATCATGGATTACTAATTGTTATTGTATATTGTTTTCAAATTTAAACAAAAAAAAATGCAACATTGCATTGGCCCAGCGGTTAGAGTGTTCGCCAATGGCCCGGGAGACCTGGGTTCAATCCCAGGTCGAGTCATACCAAAGACTTTAAAAATGGAACTTGATACCACCTTGCTTAACACTCAGCATATTAAGGTACGGTTCAAGGGTAAAGTGGAGCAATCCAGGGAATGGAGTAGCGCCCTCCCCTACACCTTGGTGTAGTAGCTATCGAAAAGGGAGCCTTCGGGTCACCCTCGACTATGGTCGCTAACTTTACTTACTTTATATATAGAGAGAGAGCGTTGAGGGAGGCCCAAAATCAATAGAACTAAATATATTTGACAAAAATGATGGTGAAAAATATGGTTTTGTATAAAAAGATAATTTAAAAAAGCGAAAAAAGTAACATTTACCAAGGAAATTGTTTAGACAAAAAAAAAAAAAGAACACTCCGAATTAAATGAGAATATGCGTTAAATGTGTAGTAAAGATAATTTTATGGTCATTATTTTTATGTAATTTGATAAAAGAGTTGATAAAATTAATTTATTTTAATATCCAGTAGAGACCAGGCCACCTCAGTTGGTATAATGGTTTGCAAGCTAGCCGAGCAAACTTACGGGAATGAGTTCGAGTATCACCGGGTGCTACATTCATTCGGCCTTGTGTCACATCTCAGCAAAAAGATTTATAAATATTTAATAGAATTCGAAATATTTGTCTTTGGAAAAGTGTTTCCTTTTCGTATAACCCAAAAACTGTGTGCAGTTAGAATTTGAAAAATAATTTTTGCAGGAAAAAAATATTTGAAAAAATCTAACAAGATAAATTAGTTTGATTTTAATTAGATTTTCAGAACTTATTCATTAATAAAAAATAAAGCTTTTGATAACTTTTAAAGAAAACTTCGTGAAAATATTTCAAAGTTAGTCCTGCTTGTTCGCATTATTTAATTTTATTAAAAAAAAAACGGGAAAAAATAAATGGAAATATTATAAATTTACCCTGTCTTTTTCATTTTAGAAAATTTCGCACTTTAATGAAATATTCCATAAACACTTTTTTGTTAGGAACAGGTTTTTTTCGGCTTACTTTTAAATTTATAAATAGTTTCCAATGTTATCACGTGTCCTCGTTGAACTTAATGAAACTTGGTTATGTGGTTTTATCTGTATTTTCACCTTCACACGCATCAAGAAAGAAACTGATAGTTTGGTTTCTTTGTTTTAATGGCATATCAACCTTAATGGTATATTCATTGCCAAAGTTATCCTTGTAGAAGGACATTAGTGATACTGTTTAATCCATGACTGGAGATATAGGAGAGTTCATACTTTTCCGAGGGGTCCAATAATAAACGTAATAGCGTGACTGGAGTTCCAACTCGCTTACTACAGTGTCATCGATCTGCACGTTTGCAACTACGCCACGGGGACTCAAATCGGTAAATGAGATGACCTCAAGTTAACAAACATAGATTACCGAAATACTTGTCTTGATAAATGTAAATTGATAAATTGGAGACGAGGAAAATGTGAATAGCATTTCTATTTAACACTTTGATGCCAAATAACACATTGATCAAGCAAGTTTAGCACAGAAAGTCGTTCAGAATTTTGAGAAAATTAATATAAGGTTTTTGGATATTTTTCTTCAAATGAAAAGATCTCAAATCAGTTGACATAATCAATTCCTCAGATTAGACTGTAGATTATATAAATGGTTTTTTCAACAGGTTTGAACCGACATAATCTTTTTAAGACACTAATCCTTCAACTGAGTAACGTCAATCCTCTAGAATTTAGTAGTGACACAAGATTTGCATCAAAACTATAGTACTATATATCATGTCATGAAAATTTGAGGGAAGCAACTACTTCTTCAGAACCAACTGACTTGCCATTTTATTTTTTAAAGCTTCAGTTTTCAGTTATACAAAGTTTTGCTATGACCATCAGCAAGTCTCAAAGGAAAACCACTAAAATTTGTAAGACTAAATCATACAGATCCTGTATTTTCATATCGTTAGCTTTATGTAGGTCTTTCAAGAGTTTTAAACACTGATGCCCACTTCTTCTTGATATCAAAAGAACAAAATTAAGAATATTGTTTATCCGACACCGATGAACTGAACAAGTAAGGGAACAAAAAAGCTACTGTTTTTACGACAATAAAGACTCAAAATATCAAATTTGTTAGGTGAGTTACTTTTGTACATGACTGTATGGTTTAAATTTGATTTAATATACAATAATATATATCTAATATCAATTAATTACTAGCTAAAATTAAACAGATGTCTTTCAAAGTGAGTTGAAAATCACGACGTCCCAAACGTGAGGTTTGGTTGGTTGGTGGTTTGTTTGGGTTTTATGGCATATCAACCTTTGTAGGTTATTTAACGCCAAATCCATTTTTTATGCAAATAGTCAGTTCTATTCCAAACAATTCAGTTTAGCCAAAGTATACAGATAAATTGACAAAAACATTTCTACTTCAAGCTATTAAGTTTATTCAAACAGTTCTAATTCAGCTAATTCAGTTCACTATAAGCACAGGTTTTGTTTACGCATAGTTAAATGGAAAAACAGTTCTATATCAAACAATTCAGTTTAGTGTAAGTACAGTTTCAATGTCAAAAACAGTTCCATTTCGAACAAATCAGTTTAGCATATGCACGCAGTTTAAATGTAAGTACAGTTTAATTGTCAAAAACATTTCTATTTCAAGCAATTCGGTTTAGTCTATAAATTAAAAAGTATAAAAACGGTAGCTGTGAGAAATAGGAAGGTGAAATCTTAAATGAAAGTAGTAAAAGTGAATAAATAAAATATTTACCAGTGAAAAGGAAAAGGGAAAAAAGCAGTGAACTGGAAATAAGTGTGTTAGGGTTAATTGGAAACTTGTGATAATATGTATGGAAATTAATGAATTAACGATGGAATATATTGTAGCTATTTGATATGTTTCCCCAAATGAAACGCTGAAGAAATTCGGTTGATTAATGATTGATCGACAAAGAGAAACTGCACCGCCTTCGAAAATTCGCCTCAATCATTTGTTGTGGATATAAGCTAACATAGTAGCTGCATTAAAATCAAAATTGTTTTCAGACTAAGAAATAAGTTGGAAAATTTTTTCATTAAGATAACCAACTCTAATGTATGTTCTATGTTCGAATAGATATTTATAAAATTCTCGCCAATATATTTAAATATAGTCTTTCTAAGGAATACCGTAAACACTTGCGTTAGAAACGATGTTGCATTGAGGACTTGAATGTATTAAATCACGGATCATTTTAGAGGATAAAGTGACAGTTTATTTAATCCATTTCCTCGGATGTTAGTGCAAAAATTGTTTGGTAACGTAATGTGTGTATGGTAGAGTTTAGTTTTATTGGAGAGTGTATTGACATTATTTTGAGGTCAATTTCTATTGTGGATTTTTAGGGCTTTTGATATAGCAAAGTGTATAAAAATGTTTTTGTGTAAAGAAGGTTATGAAAGGAATTTTCTATGTAATTAAATTCATCATTTAGATATTTCGAGGAACAAATGTATACATGAGAAATTCATACCCCTCCCCAGTATATCCAGCGCTTTTCGACCTTCCCATAACATTTTAACTTAAATTTTTCTGAGGTACACACATTTGAAGAAAGTATACTTATTGGACAAGAACTTAGTTGAAAACGTGTCATGACCCATAACGTTACTGAATTACTTTGGATTGAGATAATATTTTATTAAACACCCTTGTGTGATTTAACGTCACTTGATATCATCCTTTCCCAGTCCCGATGATGGTTAATTAGAATCAAAACGTTAGAGCGTTGACTTTCTTTAACATCTAATTCTTGTTTTTGGATTACCTTGTTTTTCATTTTTTCTCTATTTTTTCGGATTAATTTCCATTATTTACTTCCATATATATATATATATATATATATATATATATATATATATATATATAATGGACACTCACGTCGATCTCGATGTACAAGGGCCGAACAGTTCGGTTATGGATCTCTTGAAGTACCCACACAAGTGATTTGTTTTTCAGAAGCGAAGGTTTGAGAAGAACCCGTCACATGTCTTTGATGAGCTGATAACAGAAAAATAGTACATTAGTATGCCAGAAATCCTCCAAGACAACACTCCACAAGTTTTTCCTTCTTCTAAACCAATCATACTAGAGAGCTAGAGAGCCCAATCTAACCTGTTATTTAATCTAAAGCTGGGAAAGTATATATATATATATATATACAACTGAGGGATAAGGATATCCATATGACCGTGATAAATAAAGGTTACTGAAAGTTTTTAAAAGTGTCCGTATTGTTTTTCTTCTTGAGAAATAATAATCGAAAGAGAAGAAGAGGAACAGATTAAAACGTTTTGAGAGATGAAGAAAACGAGAGAGAAAACTAAACGGAAAGAATTGATGAAATAATAACTGGGAGGAAAGAGTACGAATGAGAGAAGAGAAAAGAAGATTCTGAGAGCAGAGAAAAGCAACAGTTTCATGTGAAACGACGGATGGGAGAGTGAGTCAGATAAAGATGTGAGAAAGTTTGCTTTCAAAGGGAGTGGAAGAAAAATAAGAAAAAAAAAAGAGAAAGGTTATTATGCATATATCTATCGTTCCAGATATTTTTTTATGCAAAACCGGCGATCAATCAATACACACGAAATAATGTTCTTAATCTGATTGATTTAAATGATTAATTGGGTTTTATGGCATATCAACTTTTCTTGGTTATTTAATGCCAGATCCTGCTTATGCATATATAAATATATTTGTGACCGAATAGTTTGTTGATGGCTAATGTATTTTTATGGCATGTTAGCCTACCGGGGCCAAACAAAACCAGAGGTTAGGGAGAGGCCCTAATAACATGTTAGCATTGTGTTCTAACTTTTAGTTTCAAAAATTCAAAGAGATTCCATTTTGAAAACAATCAATGTTTTTCGAATAATCTATCCAGAACAGCTTGTATTATTTGAAGAAAGGCTTAAATAAATTTCCAAATAAAGTAACGTAGTAAATAGTAAAAATTTTGTCTTTGGTGATTGATTCTCACCGACCCTGAGTTTATGAGAGGTTGGGAGTTGAGTCAAAATATTGAAATGTTTTATATATCAAAATTAATTGTTAGATCAATTTAATTAGTCATTTTATTTTGGTTATTAAACTGAAATCGAACGGTTCACGAAGCGAAAAATAGATTCCTTGTCTAGAAAAACAATATTCGACGATTACTCGAGATCGACCTATACATGAGTACATACGATAAGAAAAATTAAAGGAAAATCAGCACCAGCAGCAGCCAAGTTGGAAAGAATGAAGGAGTAAAAACATGAGGCGTGTAAATAGGCAGAGAGAAATGCAAACGATAAGGGAATACGTGATAAGACAACGGCAACAGGAGAGGAGGAATAGGAGGAGTACAGATGAAAATGAGAGAGAGAGAGTGAGTGAGAGAGTAAAGAGTAAAATGTAAAGAGAGGGTGAAAGGAGAGTACTGAGAAGAGTGGGGGGGAAACAGGAAAAGAAGCATAGAAAGTGTAAGGATATTTTCCCGCCAGTTCTTCATCCCAGGCAGCCTTCGTCGACAACTCCGATGCAATTATCGGCCATCTTGCATCCGTCAGGACTTTTTTCTTTTGCATCTCGATATATATATATATATATATATATATATATATAATTTTATTTTTATTGCTTTTTTATTTTCTATTTTATTTTATTTTATTTCATTTATTTTTTTCTTTTACAATCTTTTAATTTTTTCCCTTTTTATGCTTAGTTCAGTTTTCTTCTACTTTTTTTTCTTTCGTTCCCGAGTTTTACCGAAATACGAAAAGACAAAGAAAAATAGTAAGAAAAAAAAGTAAAGAAAAGAAAAGAAAAGAAAATACGCTCAATCACGAACACACGGACACAGAAGAAAACTGTTTAACTCGGGCACAGAGACATATTTTCAGAAGAGGCGCGAATAATCGTACAATGTTAGACTCACACACTCACACACACGCACGCACACACACATGCACGCACGCACGCACGCACATATATAACTGCTTATTCAAATATGAGCGAAGAATGTAAATACAAATTTATCTTTATATAAATTTTTTTTCATAAAAAGCGAGACATTCGCATGCGTAAAGAAAAATTCAAGGGTACTGACACACCCGATGATAGGTGTTTCAACACAGACATTTTTTAATATTGTCTGAATTTTTCAGATGAGTCATTTCACCAGTTCTCCAGATTAATACTTCGAAATATTTACTGATTTTTTTCTCACAATTTTTGGGTCGTTTTATTCACCGGCCTTCCTTATATTCCTTTAAATTTTAAGTTGCATCGTTCTTATTATTAACCCAATTTTTATCACTATTTTTCGACCGATTTTTTTACACATTAAGAAAAAAACTCCAAATGGATCTAAATACATATTGACGCTTGTCTAAAAGTTTGGCTTCTTAACCTTCGTAGGATATTTAATGCCAAATCTATCCTCATTGAAAAACAACAGTTATACTTTAGCTGGTGGTGGGACGAGGAAGTTCATGCCTTTCTTAAGTATATTAGTCCGAAAGTGGACCTAATAATTGCACGACTGAAGTTCAAACTCGTTTACAACGAGGCTGCAGTACAGCACTTTAGCCATTACACCTAGTGGACTCTGCCCTTGTTAACAGCTTATTAACGCAACCAATTATTTTATTCTGTCCCAGACTAAAATCACTAAATAGTTACTTAGTGTCGTACACTAAATTGTTAACAAACTAATCTCACAAGCCATATACAAGGAAAAGTTCGATTCTTATTTGTTAGATCCTCCACATTTGTCCTATGTCAGAATACATTAATCTGAGTAGATATTATCATTTATATTTCAGTCTGAATAAATATATGTACAATAACTCGCGCAAATCTTCGTATATGCCCACATATACAGAAAGGCCAATTATTCAGACATTTATTTCACACGCATAGTGGCAAAATAGTGATATTCAAACTGCATACAAACATATTTTCGCTCACTTATGCACATCGGTGCAAAGCGAGAAATCTCCAGGTGTTAACCAGTAAGATTTACATGCTATTGGAAGGTTTGTTTGTTTGTTTGTTAAATTTCCTTTTCCTTGACTTACTCACGCACCCACAAATTACAAGATAAAAAAAATTACTTGCAAAAATCCCCAAATAAACAAGCGATTTTTTTTTTCGGAATAAATCGTTCGTGCTGGTTTCTGAGCGTTGAACACATCTTTCCACCTTACAAATACTAGATTTGTAATCTGAATATATATATATATATATATATCAACCCCTCCTCATGGCTAGGATGTAACACAAGGTCTATTTCAAGCGGAGTTTAAAAGGTTTGAATTAAGATTTTTCATTCTCCTAAAGCAGTTGCCATATCCATCTCGATAGTTTCGCCCATTTTCAGATAGAGAGTTTGAACTACACAGTCTTCTCTTTTCGTGAATTCATGTACCAGATTAAGTAAATCAGTAAAATGCAAGATTACACTAGATGTCGATACGATCATCCAAAAAATTACAGAATTATGCTATCATTACAATATATTTTATATACTATTTACACCCTCAGACAATGAGTAATATAGTTTCGCCACTGTTCTTCGGCAAGGATAGCTTTGGTGTTAAATAACCCAATAAGATTGATATGCCACTAAAAAAGCAAAAAAATGCAAGCATTTTTACACCACGCCAAATGTATTTTATATGCAAATTGTGTCTGAAAACCTCAGACTGTTGTCATAAACTATTTATTTCAATCCAAGCAAACAAAATATTTCCCTTTATAGTTATCTTCCTCAAGTCCTGGCTCAGTCGGCTGGGGTTGTAGAATACACCGACTGCATCGCTGCAGAGGGGTAAGACTCCCCTACCCAGTGAGTGTTCTGGATATGATACTAAACAATCTGATGGTGAGGCTTCAGTAATGATGGAGTTTTGGGGAATGTGGATTACCCCTTTATTGCCATCGCTCCCAGGTCCACTCTGGTCTGGATTGGTAGCACCTGATAGAGTCCTATCTATGGGTCAAATAGAATTGTTTGACATTTAAACTGGGTATTTATGCTAAATTGAATTGTTTGAAATGAAAATGTTTGATCATTTAACTATGCGTAAATAAATGACTGATGTTTAGTTGAATTGTTACTGATGCATAGCAATGCTTGAAAACATTAAACTGTGTGCAAACAAATGATTAATAGTTAATAAAATCATTCATATTAGACAGAATTAAGTGAAACCATTTAACTGTGTGAAAAAAAAATGTGCTCAGGCTTGTTTCAAAATGTTTTCAACAAAATGTGTTTAGAACTTATATTGTTAATATACATGTATAAAAATGGTTTGGCATTAAATGACCTATGATATGTCATAAAATCAAACCAAAGCAAACCAAACCGAACTTTCAAGTCTAATGACATTTCTCAATACTTCTCTGCCATGCTTTGATGTCCAGCTGGAAAGATGCTTCTGGAATACCTCTTAGCTTCCAAGTCTTCAAAACGGGTCTCTTTTATGATCTCCTTGACTTTGGGAGAAAATATCACATATATATGGCGATGTTTCTCTCGGTTTGGAACTGCTGGAGGCTCCAGACGTTATGGCCAGAGAAATTGTCTTGGTGAAGCACCTACAATTTGTACTGCCACAATTCTCGACTCTTCACGTGCACCGAGCGAAGCATACACCACAGAATTTTCTTTTTGGCTCACTGATTGATTTTCTGGCCCTGAGGAAAGTATTCATTTCGGACGAAGCCTCGCATCAAAGAATGTGATCAACATGACTTTGACTTTTGATTTCCCTGTCAAGCTTACTTCGGTTACAGCGACGTCGGGGACTTCCACTGGGGGCTCTAGCACTTGGTTTCCTGATCATACTCAAAATTCCATGTCTCATCACCAATAACAACCAACGAAGCAAGCCTGCTTCTACTTGAAAAGGCTCGATGATGGCTTTACTCGTCAGCATGCGGCGCTCTGTCTGATCATCATTAAGTAATCTGGGCACCAAATTTGGGCAGACTTTCCTCATGTCCAAGTCTTAGAAAATCATATTTCAATCACTGTCCTTTTTCATGCCTATCTAACTTGCAATCATTCGAACAGTCAACAAACAATCGCCTCACATCCCCTGCCTTATCCGCTCGACGTTGACCTCAGACCTGTTTGTTGAAGACCTCCCGCTTCTGTCAATATCTTTCACTTCCTCACGCTCTTCTTTGAACCTCTTGTGACTCTGAAGCATTTCCAGTGCTTATGATGGTGTTTTCCTCAACTGGACGAAAACTTTCAGGCTTACTCGTCGCTCGGGTTTCATCGTTCATTCCTAAGAGCTTGCAACTGAATGACCTGAAAAAAAAAGAGGAGAAGCAAAAGCATGTGAAAAAATGCAATAGTTGCAGAACACTAAGATTCTAATTGTAAACTCCCAAGACATCATATTAAATGATAACACGAATCACTTATTCCTCTGTTGCTCTTAGCTCACCCAGCTCAGCCATTCCCGTTTCCTTTCAGACAGTCCAAGCGCGATCGATCCCAGCTTCATGTGTCCTACGTCTCTAGCCACAACGAAGAGTTGTGATACAACGAAACAGTCTCTCTGTGGATGACAATATATACGCTCCCCCAGGGGGTTAAGCACTCTAGCGAAGGAATTTACGGCTGCCACTCGCATAATGCAAAGCTCTTCGAATGAACTGAGCACTCTGGTATTCGGTAAGGTATAAATGTAAACAAACGAAAGTTACTACTTAATGCCTTATAATTCCCGAGCTGACGTGGTTCGCTTGTTGGCTGAGCGGTATGAGACTTAGTCTAACGTAAAGTTGGGTGGGTTTCGATCCCATCTTCAAGTGTCCTACGTGTCTAGCCACACTGAAGAGTTGTGTTACAACGAAACAGTCTGTCTGTGGATGACAATATATATATATATATATATAGTGACTCAGGTTCAAATCAAGGACTAGCTATTTGCATTTACCACAGATATGCATCCGACTATTCAACATCCAGCTATGGGTAATTATTAGGACAGACTGGGCTCTTTAACCTTAGCATAGCCACCAGTCTAGGAGAAGGAAAAATCTGAAGTTAGACCTGTTTAACTGCACTAAAAAAATTACCTTATGTCGAATCCTGTTCATGCAGAGGCGTTGGTAAATACACACGCACACGTGCACATCTCTCTCTCTCTCTCTCTCTCTATATATATATATATTCAACAATTCAAAAACATCTGAAATAATCATAGCTTTCGATCCTTACGAATAATAGATTGATAGATATAGCATTTTTTCGGTAAATTAGAACTTACATGTGTTCTGATTTCTTAAAATAAGAAAACGCAAACTATAGACTTTATCCTTTCCTAACCTTATTCATCGAAGGTTTATCTTTTCAGGTGTAAAAATATTTTGAAACACTGAATAATGTAAAATTTAGTAGTAATAATTTGATGTATTTTTTTAGTGGGGATTTCTGATGTAATTAAACCGAGATTTTGCTTGTTTAGCTTGGTAAATTAGTATACGTTCTCGCTCGGGTATAAACGGTTACCAGGCCGCAGTGTCTCCAATGAAAAGATTCTATTAAACTTCGCCCATTTTGCAAATTCTCAGCACGTCTTTTTTTCCCTAAATATTTCGCAGCTTGTCTCCACATGTGGGTAAGAAACTTCCCACAAGTTTAACTTCTCATATATGTTTTACAAATTTTCATTTCTTCTTATCTGATTTCTTTCAATATATATATATATATATATATATATATGAGGTACACAGGAAGAAATACAGTTTCTCCCAGAGAGTAATTCCGTTGACATTTTACACTAATCACGTAAGTGCCGATCTTCACTTGCTGTACCAAATAATAGCCTATAGTAAGATGGCCGACCCTATTCGAGTGTGACCTGAAGGCTCCCTTTTCAATAGCTACTACATCGAGGTGTAGGAAAGTGCGCTACTCCTTTTCCTGTATTGCTCCACTCACCTTTGATTCGTACCTTATAATGCCTAGTATTAAGCAAGTAGGCATCAAGTAATTTTTTTAATCTTTGGCATGACTCGTTCTCGGATTGAACCCCGGTCTCTCAAACCATTAGCGAACACTCTAACCGTTATGCCTATTGTCTAAATTAAAAATGCGGTAAGGGTAACCCGAAAAGAAGCTCTTTTTAGCCTTTATTTTTCTAATTCAAGTAGCTTTGGGGTAGTAGAAAAGTTTTGGTAAACGGTTAAACTGGACTATAGTACTAGATTCTTCATAGCTTTGTGATACCTATGAAAATATGTTATGTAACGGAGACGTTTCAGTCAACATATTAATAACATTTAACTATTGAGAAAACAAAAAGATGTCTCATTTTTCACTCAAAAAGTGAGGTACACCTACGGCCAAAAAAACTTCATAGTTGAATTATGTACACATTCAATGGAGGAAAAAAGTGATATATTGGAATAAGAAAATTAGTTTGGTTTCTGTAATTTTATGTCAACCCTCAAAGCTTATTTAATGCTAAATCCATTCTCTTAGAAGAAGAGTAAGAATACTATTCAACTGCCAGCTAGAGGGGACGGTTAGGAGGTTCATATCTTGGTTGTTGTTTTTTTTTTTTGTGTTACTGTGCATCAACCCTTTTTTAGGGTGATTTAACGCTGAATTAAATTTCAAACAGTTCTATTTCAAACAATTCAGTTTAGCATAAGTACACAGTTAAGTTCAATTTGACCTATAATCAGGACCCTACCAGATGCTACCACTCTGGGCCAGAGTGGACCTGGGAGCGATGGCATTGATGGGGTACTTTGCATTCCCAAAGCTCCAGCATTACTGGAACCTCACAGTCAGATTGTTTTGTGTCATATTCAGGATACTCGTTGGAGGAGTCTTAACCCTCTGCAGAGAAACAGTAGTTATATTCTACAGTCCCAGCCGACTGGAAAATTTCCTTCAGGGGCATTAGTCCGAAAGTGAACGCAATAGCACGACTGTGGTTCGAACTTGTTTACTACGCTGTCATTGTCCAACACGTTAGCCTCAATGCTACAGGGTCTTCTCCCATGAAATAAGATGGAGATAGCGGAATATTTTGCTGGCGTGGGAGTGGATATGTAGATTAATGGTGGAGAATCATCGAAGAGAACAAAGAAGTGAACACGAGGCAAAAATGAATGCAATGGAAAAATTGAAGAAACGAAGAAGGAAGTTGATGAAAGGACGAATTGATAAAGGGGGCTGAGAAAATGTAAAATAAATTGCGTGTACTTGTCATGTAGATAAGTAAATATAAATTGGCTGATAGATAGATAGATAGATAGATATGACCAGGATTTGACAGATATGAACTGACATATATATATAAATAGACTGAGATAGATAGATAGATAGATAGATAGATAGGTGACACAGTATAATTTTACTTTATTACCCAAAAGTATTGACTACAGCCTCAACAGTTCGTGAGATAGATAGATAGATAGATAGATATGAAAAGGTTAAGAGAAACAAAGGAAATGTAAATCATCTAAGATAGATAGATAGATAGATAGATAGATAGATACCGACGATAAAAAAAACAAAGGAAATATATATAATATCAAATTGTATCTGTCAGTCGGTTTTTCTGGATATATCGAGCAACCAATTTCCCTTTCCTAATATAAATCGATCTACTTATGTCTGTCAGCATAGCATGCGTTGCATCTGAGCTAAGTTAGCAGATGATTACCAGTAGGTTCAATTCTCACAGGGTGTTCCATTGAATAATGACCTACAGTTAAACCAAGTTTTCCGAATGACCGAATCTGTTTATAATTAACTTGCAAAGCTTTTTACTACCTTTATTATTACTAACTGCCAAAGAATGGTGAATTTGACAGTAATGGATTTTACAAGAACATAAATGATCCATCATTGAAAAATAATTGTGTTACTCATTTATCTTCTGAGCAGATAGAAAGTCTACTATAATAAATTGTTCGCAAAATGTGTTAGAAAAATTTTATCTCACTCAAACCGGAATCCGCACAGCATTTAGTTATCTACGACTTTAGTTTCTTTATCTTAAGAATATGACAGCAGATATATTCAATCAGGCTATACAGTCCAAAAATGAGTACAGTCTGCCATCCTTGAAAATCTGAATTTGAAGTCCTGGTTTCTACTTGATTTTGAACACCGATCCCTGGTGCCGATAGGAAAACAAGCAATTACTTCAGCAAATAAGTAGACCAGAAATACATGACTACAGACAGGTTGAAAAAGGCTGTGACAGATGTTGAGTAATTGAACCCTTTATCGAGAAGATTCTCAAGTGGCACCAATCTCATCTCCTAAAATATGAAACAGTCAGTATTGGCAGTGTTTTTTACCGATACTCAAAAAGTATTTATGACCTCAGTGTAGAGAAATAAGTATCAAAGTGTGTTACTGTATGCGTGTGTTTTTATTTATATATATGTATGTATGTGTATGTGCTAGTATGTGCTATACGAGCTCCATTAATTCCGTTAATGTCTTATATTGAGAGTATAAAGTTTTAACAATTACGACTTTCATTACATAAACACATACACATATACCCTATGATTTTTCAATATATACATATATATATATATATATATATATATATATATATATATAGGTGTATGTGATTGTGTGCTAATGTGGTCAATAGGAGCCCCGTTAATTCCGTTGATGTGTTACAAAGAGAGAATAAATTTCTTACAACGACTTTCATTGCATAAACACACACATACACATATACTGTACAATTTTTTGAAATTATATATATATATATATATATATATGTGTGTATGTGAGTGTGGATGTGAATATATATATATATGCGTGTATATGTATGTCATAAAGTTTTATCTAGCTGTTCGTTTCTGCGTGTATCGATGTGTAATCTATACAATATAGACAAAATCGATTTAAAGAAGCAATAAACGAGCAAAAAAGTTGAAGAGAATTTGATTTCGAATCGGGAAGATGAAAAATGGTGAAAGGGAAAAGAGAAATCAAATTGGGGATAATTGAGTGGGGAGACGCGAAGGGAAAGGAGATTTGAAGAAGGAAATGAGGAACAATATGTTAACAGAGAGGGGAAAATAGGGGAGGAACATAAAATTAAAAATGACTACAAGTTCGAAAGGAACAGTGATAAGAAGTAAATACAATAAGTACAAGAAAAAAGTGATAGAAAAAAAAAACTAGAGAAAGAATTAAAGAAAAGCGATCAGGATAAAAAGAAAAAAAAAGCCACATGAAATGCTTTGCGAGACAAGGAAAAAAGATTTGTAAAAAGAGTAAACAGAATCAGAAAAAAACAAAACAAAAGAAGTGAATGAATGAATGAGTGAATGAATTATTTAATAAAAGAGGCGAGCAAAGAAAGAAAAAAGAAAACAAACCAAGTTTCGTTGGGTTTCCTTGTTTAATGACATATCATCCTTCGTGGGTTATATAATGCGAAATTGATTCTTGTAGAAGAACAGTAGTGATACTATTTAGCTCATAGTTTAGTGGGGGGGGGGGTTACGGGGGTTAGGATGTAAAAAAATAATTCCCATCTATCTTAAAGGATTTATGGTCTTGGCGTGACTAATTTATCTATCTATCTATCTATCTACAGGGTGTGGGAGCAAAGTATGGAATGATTTTTAAAACTTTTTTGTCTGATTAGTCCGATCTTTTTTTTTAAGTGATAAATATAAATATTCATGATTAGCTCTATTATTCAATTACATTTTGAAATTAAAATTAAGCCAATATGAATGAGCAACAAAAGAAACAACTAAGAATCTATGATTTGCTTAACGCCGAAACGAAGCCAAATTTTCTTCGTCTATCGTATACAAAGGAAAGAAAATTTTTCAAAGAGCTTATTAAGGAAAAGGGTGAGTGGAGGATTGAACAAAAGACGAAAAGAAGGCTTTTTTAACCTTTCCCGCTACGGTGATTAAGAAGGATCCCACAACTTCAATAAGAAAGCACGCTAATGAATTGAAAGTCCACGAAAAAATTGAGAGCAGTAATTCAACATGGTTTAAGCCCAGACCTTAACTCCCTTGATTACACGTTTAGGAAACAAAACAAATGCAACTTCCCATCGGAATATTGGTTCTCTTAAGACTGCTACTGGAGAGGAATGGAATAAAATGTGTGAAGAATTTATTTTGAAGGCATGCAAATCGTTTCGAAATTGTTTTGATCCAATAATTGAAAAAAATGGTGACCCTATTGAGTAAATTTAATGTTTTGTGTTTATCTTATTATTTTGTTGTTTATTTTTTAAATTAAAATTAATTTTGCTTTATAATAAAGTCATCTATTATTATTCTAAATTATTCTGAATTTTGCTTCTGCACCTTGCATATATATGGTCTGGGTTTTTTTTTAGATGGCATATCAACCTTCGTGAGTTATCTAATGGTAAAGCCATTCTTGTTGAAGAATAGTAGTTTTATTAATCGACCTTTATCATGGAGTTTAAATAGAATAATCTGTCTTATCTAAATGTAATTCTTCTCTATATTCAATTATTAATTCATTTACCTTAAAATGTTTTTCATTTAGATATATATTTGCGTACTGTTATATGTGCACCTTTATAAAACTCTCTTGTAACAGGTCCACTGGTCTAGTGGGTAGAGTATTCGCCAATAACACGGGAAATCAGGGTTCAATCCGAGGTCGAGTCATACCAAAGACTTAAAAAATGGTATTTGATACATCCTTCCTTAACATTTAGAATTATGAGGTACGTATCAAGAGTAAAGTGGAGCAATCCAGGAAAAGTTTAGCGTCCTCCACTACACCGAGGTATAGTAGCTATATAAAAGGAAGCCTTCGTGTCGCCCTTGAATAGAGTAGCTAACTTTTACTTTATATATATATATATATATATATATATATATATATAACTGGAAGAAAACTTAACCACTGTTAAATTGTCATTATATATTTATTTCACCGAAGAATATAATCTGAATATAAACCTGAAAAGGAATATATAACTATAGCCATACACTGAGCACGAGCACTCCCTTAAATTTATATGAAATCCCTCATATATACTATATACGAATAATCCACAACCTTAGACTTCAGGCGCTGACTGAATATTACTTTATATATATATATATATGTATGTATCATCATGGCATGCCGCTAGCACAGATTTACCTGACTCGCTCCTGCCACTCGACCCTGTCGTCCCTCACTCTCAGCAGATCTTCCATGCTACATCCTGTATCAGTTCAGAGCAATTGTAAATAGGTTCAAGATGGTTGCACTTCCCTTTCTCGTTTGTGTGAAGGGGTACATCGCATCTGAGCTCGCTCTTCTCCAGCAGTGTCTTGCACGTCTTGCTCGTCTAATTTGGATGGTTTTCGAGATGGTTGGTAGGTGTCCGTATATCTGGTGCTTTGCGGGATACTGCCTCCTGGACTTGTTCAATACAACTCGCAACATTCTTGTGCAATTGCCATCAAACTTTCTCTTCTTACACTTGGTCAGCGTCCATGTAGCGCATTCATACAACAATATTGATACAACTGCTGTTTGGAAAAAAAACTGTGCTTTATTTTATTTGATTGATATGACTTCCATATGACCGATAGTTTATTGATGGCTGGCCATACATTCGCTAGTCTTGTGTTGATGTTATTTTTGATAGATGAGAGGCTACCTCTGAGGTAGATGAACTTGTCCCTAAGTTTCAGAGATCTTCCATTTAGTGTGGAAACGTCACTTCTTTGATTAAAGCATATGAACTCCGTTTTGTCTACGTTGACATGGAAGCCTATGCGTGTGCTTACCCAACCCTCCACACGAGCTGGATATGATACGAAGTTAATTTTAAGTGGAGTCTAACAGGTTTGAAATCAGAGTTTTCATTCTCCTTGGCCGGTTGCCATACCAAAGCTAAATAACCCATGCTGCCTTACTATTTACCCATAGCTGGAGGAAGAATATTTAAGCGGAGTTTAGCTGGTTTAAATTCAGTTTTTCTTCTCTTTGATTGGTTACCACACAGAAGTTAAATCTTTCAGCCTGTCCTACTATTCCCCTTCACGTGGAGGGAGAATGATCAGATACTTACGTTTCCAAAGCGTATCAACGCTATGAGAAGTATAAACAGCCTCGTCCAGAATTGAAACTCGGGTCGCCATATCCAGTTCCGACGACGATAACGATTATACCACAAGCGCATCAATGATATCTATGTTTGTGTGTTTAATTTTATTTTACTTGTTTAATAGCATATAAACCTTCGTGGGTTCATTTATGCAAAATTCATCCTCGTAGAAGAACAGTCGTTGTACAATTTAACCCTTACGTGGAAGGATAAGTGTGTTCATACCCTTTCCAAAGTATTCATCTTTGGGGGTGAATAAACTAAGAGAGATATAATTGATGAAAATAGCTATACAAAAAGAAAAAGGAAGATGGGTACAAGTAAAGATAAAAGAATGAATATATGATCGAATAATGTATTTTAGTTTCTATATTCTACACACACACACACACACACACACATATATATATATATATATATATATATATATATATATATATATATATATCAATGTGCGAAAAATTTGTGTTCTTGCGTTGATTTCTCTGATAAATAATGAATTTAACATCATCTTCCAAAAAGTGACACCGTTAGATGTCGTTTGATTTTTCTTTCTTTCTCCATTGATGCAAATAAATTCTAAAACCTTTGTTTTTATTTATTTTAACAGAATCTTTAGTTAATTCCCTCACTTATTCAATCACTCTCTAGATCAAAACCTTTCATTACTTTTTTTTTTAATTGACACAGTCTTACGCAATTGGCCGGAAATTATTTTTTTTATTATTCTCTCAAAATATTCTTTGAATTTTTTCGGAAACTCATTCTATGTAGCTTAGATAATTCGTAAAAAAACTGCATATCTAAAGCTTTCTCACTGTATTCTATCATTCCAGTCTCTCTCTCTATCTCTCCATCTCTATATATATATACATATATATACCTAGCAGGATGGCTATCTATCTATTTGTCTAAAAGCCCGGAGTGGTAGTACCTGATAGGGTGTTATCTAAGGCTCAAATAAAACTAAATTGTCTTCTTATGCTAAACTGAATTGCTTGAAATAGGACTGTTTTGACATATAAACTGTGTAATTATGCTAAACTGAATTGTTTGAAATGGAACAGTTTTTGTATGCTAAACTGTATTGTTTGATATTGAAGTATTTTTTATATTGAAACTGTATTTACACTTAACTAAATTGTTTGAAATGGAAATGTTTTGACATTTAACTGTGTTGTAAATAAAAACTTTACTTATACTAAACTGAATTGCTTGAATTAGAACTGTTTGACTAAACTGATTATCTTGAAATAGAAATGGTTTTAACAATTAAACTGTATACTTATGTTAAACGGAATTGCTTGAAATAGAACTGTTTACTTGAATAAAAATAGATTTAGCATTAAATAACCTACAAAGGTTGATATGCCATAAAACCCAAACAAACAAACATCAACTCAGCTGACTTTAATTTGATGAATTCTAAATAAATAGGATTTATTTTTACATCAATTATTCTTGCTTTATAAGCTGAGAGATAAACAGAGAACACGAGTTTTTACTGAAAACGTTTTTATTCCAGTGTTTTTGAATGGATCATGAAGAATAAAGATTATATCCTCGTGTTCATGTATTCATAGTTCAGTATCATCTGCCATTGTATCCCCCAATCCTAATTACTAATTATACGTCTGGTGATGCGTAACTCTATGTTATTCAGTTCATATCTATGTATCTATCTATCTATCTTGGTCTATTAATATATATCTGCCTATTCATATCTGTCACATTCTGGTCATATCTATCTATCTATCTATCTATCTACTAATCTCAATTATTGCATATGTATCTAGTGATATATATCTTTATGTCCGTTTGTTTATATGTCTCTATCTGAATTTATATAAGAACTATCGTCTGTTTATAAGAAAAATGCAAAAAATAATAGAGATATAACTTCAAAATGCCTCTGAATCTCGGAAATGATCAGATTTTGAAAGAGAGCGTTTTTTCATTCAGTCCTTTAACGAAATTCTAAGTCAAATTATTCCATGATCCAATAAATTGTCGAGTTACCATGCTTGGTTATTAATAGCATTTTTAGGGGTAATAATGATTGCTGAGTCGTACCCATCTTTTCAAAAAATATTCGAGTGATCATACTTGATTAATATGCAACAAAAGTCAGGAGTAAGAACTGTACTGAACTGCTCCATTTAGTGAAATGAGTCAGAGACTCTTATATACTGAAATGTTTTTGACTGTCTTCCGTGATCGATATTTGAGCTACCAGAATAAGTTACGATCACGTTGGATTAGGTAATTCCACTTTCATCTGTGAGTCACATCATTCAACAATTTATTGAGGATGGAAATGAAACCACTGCGTCTCGTTTAGGTTGATCTAAACCATCAGAGAAGTTCCTTCGATCGATCAGACGCGAAAATTCCAATGGAAAATAGAACATGTGGTAGAGTTTGTCTGAATTAGTTCTTGAATGGCAATATGATATAAACATTAGATGGATAATTTTTTTCACAGTAGCAATAAGAAAGTCACTTCTTAAACCAATCAACATTCTATTTAAAAAAAAGCAGTTAGCAATTTGGATTATGACTTAAACTTTGAAGTTTTATTGAAAGGCTGCATTTTTATATAGTTTATTTTCTTCATTTTTGAGACACAGAGAACTATTAGTATGAACAAAGCCTTAGCTCGAACATTGAACTTTAGAGCATGAGCAGCTAGTTCTCTAATATGCCATAAGTTTTCTCATGTTTGAATAACCTAAATGTACCCTGGTAAGATCATATGGATACACCGTTCGAACCATCAGCATGTACCCTGGATGAATTATGTGAATTTATTCTGGTTGGTCCTTCTGAATGTAGCCTAGTTGTGTAATCCAAAAAGGAAGATAGCAGATCTAATTAATCCAATATTGTAAAGAATACAAACTTTAAAAATCTGAACATTTCATTGAATTTTAACTTGCCTCATGAATTATGTTTGATGTATGGATAACTTTTAAGCAGAAATATGGGAACCAATTATTAAATTACTGTTAACATATATTGCTAATGTTGCATTCTCATATGCCTGTTCATGCAGGATACATACTGACGCAATGAATAACAGATGCACGCAATGATAAAGACGCAGGAAGACTTCTTAAACAATAATTTTACCTCTCACTTTATTGCAAGGTTTCGAAAAGGTTGTGTGGGGTTTTACTGTGAGAGGGAGCTGGAGACCGAACATAACTAAAATATTTTGACCCCAAAATTATGGCCGTCAGCGTTGTGTCTTACTCGTTCTCCAGGGCTGCTCAACCGGAGGCCCAGGGCCCACTCTGCTGGATGCTGATTTTCTTTACTGCATCTTATCAGCATCTTCTCTGGACCCCAACTCCTCAGGGCCCCAAGCCCCTTCAGCCTGGTGTGGCTTTCCCTACCACATCTCATCTCCAACTGGCTGCAACTCAACTGGCCCTTGACTTCCGTCTTGACTGCGTTATCTAATAATTCAACGCCCACACGATCGCCCACTCGATCTTTGAAATCGAATATCTAATCGTCATCAAACGGAAATAACTGTCATACAGTTCAGAGGTCTCTCTCTTCCGGTGCATCAGTCTATGAGTGTACCATGGGAATTTTCTAGCTCGTCCCGTTTCATTAGCCAATTTCCGCCCACGCGATTTCCTCTCCCAACTGCCATTGGAATGTGTCACTTCCTTCCGGTGCATCACCTTGAATGGCATTTTGGACCGGGTCGAAGGTCAAAATATTACACTAATTTCTTTAAATATTATTAACAATTTCCAATTTTCTTTAAAAAAAAAAGTTAACCATTGAGAAGTCTTAGTTCTTTTATTTTAGTGAATTGGAGAATGGGAGATTGTCTGAACAATATTTTACAAAAATACTTAATTCCCAATATGGTTATATTCAAACATTGGACACATTTCTATTGCGGAGATAGATCTGTATGATACATATTCAAACAAAACTTTTGGCCCAGTTGCTGGAGCTGTAGAATACACCGACTGCATCGCTGCAGATGGGTAAGATTCTCACAACGAATGTCCTGGATAGGACACTAAACAATCTGATGGTGAGGCTCCAGGTGCTGCCGTTTTGGTGAATACAGATTACCCCTTCATTTCCTTTGCTCCCAAGTCCATTCTGGCCTGGAGTGGTAGTAACTGATACGGCCCTATCTCTGTGTCAAATATAACAGTTTGAAATTTAAACTGTGTGAAATCAAATGACTTATGCTAAATTGAATTATCTGCAAAAGAACAGTTTGATCATTTTACATTATGTAAACAAATGAGTAATGTCTAATTGAATTGTTAGTTATACATAGCAATACTAGGAACAATATAAGTTAGTTAATGTACTTGAAAACATGAAACTGTGTGCAAACAAATGGTTAATAGTAAATGGAATTATTCGTATTAAATAGAAATATGTGAAACCATTTAACTGAGTACAAAAAATTGAGCTCTGGCTTGTTTAAAAATGTTATCAACAAAATGTGTTTAGAAATTATATATTTAATATAGATGTATAAAAAGGATTAGGTATTAAATAACCTATGATAATTGATATGCCATAAATCAAACCAAACCAAACAATTCTTCAAAGAGTTTAAGAAATCACTGGAAAATTCAATCTTTGTAATGTATCACCTTACATGTCGGAAAATACTCTCACTGATGGATAAGTTGGAAACCACCAGTAATTGATACAAAATAGATATTAACTTCAATAATTACGTTAGTATAATTATTTTTAAATGAATTTTACAGAAAGTAGTCTCAACCCGGCTGACTTTAATTTGATAAATTCCATATGAATAGGATTTATTATTACATCAATTATTTTTTATCTATTCTGACTTATAAGCTGAGAGGCAAACAGAAAACACTAGTTTTTGCTAAAAACGCTACATTCAACCATTTTTGTATGGATCAGGAGGAATGAAGATTATATACTCACGTTCATGTATGCATAGTACAATATCATCTGTTTGTATATATGTAGGAAGTAAAAGTGTTATTACGAACACTTTTCGATATTTTCTTTGTTCGCTCATCAAATTGATTAACGATAAAAGCAGACAAGATGTTGACTGGAGTCATAAAACGAAGAAATATTCACCTTACTAAACGAGGAATGTCATAAATTATCATAATTTCCCCGTTGTTTACTTTCAGCCATTCATCAGCAGTAGTATCATTATAGCCCTTAAAAGGACCAAAAGACAACTCTATCACGGAGCTGCATCTTGTGTGAGCGTTAAATAGAGCAACAGCAGCATTACGATACGATTTTAGTGGACATAGTCAATGATTTCTACACCGATGTGATTTTTGCAATTGTCATGGAACAAAAACATATTTTTCTCAGGAGTGCAATTTACATGAGCCACAAAATGTTTCTCAAAATATGAACAATTATTGCTGTCATCCATCTTGAAGGATGTGCCCCACCAATGGAACCTGTTGAGGCACCATTACATGGGCGGGACTAAATATTTAGGTGTGCAAGTGTCAAATTGTCATGTTAGCCGAAACATTATCTAATGGCTTCGTTGAAAAATTTCACCTCGTCACGCTTGAAATGCTTTAACTAACGCCAAGTACTGAAATCGTTAACTGATTTAATATGCACAAAAGTACTAAAGGGAATGCAAATCATTTACTGTATAATTTTAGTTAGTTACTATTAAACTTTTACTTTAGTGTTTCTAAGTACGATCACCGGATGGAGACACAGAATACTTTGACATTGTAGCAGGAGTACTACAAGGGAACACGCTGGCCCCGTACCTCTTTATCATTTGTCTAGACTACGTACTTAGAACATCGATTGACAAAATCAAAGAGAATGGCTTCGAACTGACGAAGAAAAGAAGCAGAAGATACCCCGCAACAACAATTACCGACGCCGACTACGCCGATGACATAGCGATACTGGCAAATACACCCAACCAAGCCGAAACTCTTCTGCATAGTTTGGAACGAGCAGCAGCAAACATAGGCCTCTATGTTAATGCACACAAAACGGAATATATGTGCTATAACTAAACGGGGGACATCTCCACTCTAGAAGGAACCCCACTTAAACTAGTAGACAAATTCACGTACCTAGGAAGCAGCGTCGAATCAACCGGAAAGGACATCGAAACGAGGCTAACGAAAGCATGGACAGCTATCAATAGGCTATCGATTATATGGAAATCAGACCTAACCGATAAAAATAAACGCAGTTTCTTCCAGGCAGCGGTCACATCGATACTGCTATATGGATGCACTACATGGACGCTAACAAAACGGCTGAAAAAGAAACTAGATGGCAATTACACAAGAATGCTGCGTGCAATCCTGAACAAGTCTGGCAGCAACACCCCACAAGACACCAACTGTACGGCCACCTGCCCCCTATCACGAAAACTATTCAAGTTAGACGAACCAGACATGCAGGACACTGCTGGAGAATCAGAGATGAACTCATAAGAGATGTACTCTTATGGATCCCCACACATGGCCGCGCAAAAGCAGGGCGACCAGCTCGAACGTACATTCAGCAGCTATGTGAGGATACAGGATATTGTCCTGAAGACCTGCCTAGGGCGATGAACGATAGGGAGGAGTGGCGAGAGAGGGTCAGGGATATCCGTGCTACCAGCACGATATGATGATGATGATGATGATGATGACTATTAAACAGTCAACACAAGAAATAAATAATTCCTACCGATCTTATGTTCTGAGAAAAATGAATTTTTCAACAAGGAAGAAATTTCTCCAAGACGAGAAAAATGCATTAACCTTTCTTGATGGAAGACAAAGTTTTGCTTTGAATTAATACTAATATGGGAGAAAAATTATCATAAAATCATGACCCACAGGACAGACAAGTTCAAATCGGTTCTCTCATTTCAGCTTGGTGAGTGTCCTCGTGGTGTAATGGTTAAAACTCTGGATTGCAGAATTGTACGTGAGTTCGAACTCCAGTCCGGCTATTATGTTAACTTTTGGACAAATACCCTTGAGAAAGGTATGAACCCCCTTATCCTCCTAGCTATGGGTTAAATAGTACCACTACCGTTCTTCTAGAGGGGTGGCTTTGGCATTAAATAACACAAGAAGTTTGATATGCCATTAAACTTAAACCTTCAACTAATAAAATATTAATTTTTCAATAAACCTACCGTTTTAACTAACCCTTCCAGCCCAGTTGGCTGGGACTGCTGAATACACCGATTGCATCTCTGTAGAAGAGTAATACCACTTCCAATGAATATCCTGATTTGACATTAAAATATTTGAAGGTGAGGTTCCAGCCTGTAGCTATGAGGAATATAAAGTACACCTTCATTACCGTCGCTTCCAGGTCCACTCTAGACCGGGGTGGTAGCACCTGATTGGGTCCTATCTATGGCTCAAATAGAACTGTTTGACATTTAAACTAAGTGCAAACAATCTTCTGTAATTAATCTAAAGTATTCACCAATAGTCCGGGGGACCGGGGTTCAACCCCAGGTGGAGTCATACCAAAGACTCAAAAAATGGTACTTGATGTCGCCTTTCTAAGCACTCAGCACTATAAGATAAAGATCAAGGGTAACGTGGGGCAATCGTAGGAATGGATTAGCGCCCTCCCCTACACCTCGGTTTAGTAGCTATTGAAAAGGGAGCCTTCGAGTTAGCCTCGACTAAGGTCACCAAGTTTGTTTTTTTTTACATTTTGGATAATGAAAAGTTATGTTTAACCTCGCAAAAATCTTAGTGGAAGAAGATGTTACGTTGAAGACCTGCTTTCCTTAAAAATCAGTATTTTACATTGTGAGAAACGTTTACTCTGATTACTTTTACAGAAGGGAAACGTGCAACTCAGTATCTTTCTTACTCAAAATTTAGTGATTCTTTTTTTTTACCTATATTGTTATCGTAAATAATGCTGGAAAATAGAATTTAAAAAATTGGTTGCGTAACTGCTTATATGGAAAAGTTTAATAAAGGATTCTTGGTCATTTTATTTTCTTCCCTGATGACTTCCATGAAAAGAGAACCAATTTTTTTAGTCGAATAGATTTTAATATTTACAAGACATCCCATTTTGTCACGGGGGTGTCCTCGTGATGTAATGGTTAAAGCGATGATCTGCGGAATCGTAGTTAGCGAATTCGAATTCCAATCGTGCTATAACGTTCACTTTCGGACAAATACCCTTGGGAAAGGTATGAACCCCCTTATTCTCCCAGCTATGGGCTAAATAGAACCACTACTGTTCTTCTAGAATGATGGCTTTGGCATTAATTAACCTACAAAGGTTGATATGCAATAAAACAAAGAAACCAAACAAAACCAAATCATTCTGTTACGAATTTGTTCTGGATTTATTTGCGAATTTATTCTTCGTCCAAAATCTGTGGTAGCAACTAGCTCCCTTCTTCATAGGTCAAGAGTTAATAGAATAATTGACCATTATTACTACAAGAGTGTATGCTGTAAATTTGTAATCTTGTTCTAGACTTAACTGAATATAGAAGAAAACTATAGTGATTTGCCGTTGTGAAGTGGTTAGCAAACTAAACTTGCAAGACAATATTTCTGAAGAGTCGGATCCTCATTCGATTGACAAGGAATGAATATTTTGCTAGACTAAGCTGATTGGTTTGATAGGGCATTATGGTATATCAACTATTATTGGTCATCTAACGCCAAATCCATTGTTGTGCATATAAACAGTTCTATTTGAAACAATTGAGTCTAGCATAAGTATACAGTTTAAATGTGAAAACAGTTCCTTTTGAAACAATTCATTTTAGCATAAGAACATTGTTTAAATGCCAAGACAGTTCTACTTCAAACCAGCATAAGAAAACAGTTTAGTTCTATTTACCCATAGATAGGACCCTACCAGGTGCTACCACTCCGGGCCAGAGTGGACTTGGGAGCGATGACAATGAAAGGGTACTTCGGATTCCACAGAGTTGCAGCATTACTGGAGCCTCACCATCAGATTGTTTAATGTCACATCCAGGACACTCGTTGTGGGGATCTTACTCCTCTGCAGAGAAGTAGTCGGGATATTCTAAATCCCCAGCCAACTGGGTAATACACACAGTTAAATGCAAAAATAGTATATTTCAAACAATTCAGTTTAGTATAAGAACTTAGTTCTAAAGTCAAAATAGTCCTATTTCAAGCTATTCAGTTTAGCATTTGTATACAGTTTAGTTCTATTTAAGTCATAGATAGGACGCTATCTGGTGTTACAACTCCAGGCCAGTTTGGATCTGGGAGCGATGGCAATAAATGGGTACTCTGCATTTCCCAAAGCTCCAGCATTACAGAAGCCTCACCATCAGATTGCTTAGTGTCATATCTAGGAACTCGTTATAGGGGGAGTTTTACCCCTCTGGAGGGATGCATTCAGTGTATTCTGTAGCCCCAGCCGACTAAACCAAGCCTATGGTGAGTAAATATCTTAATATATATCTTAATATAGAATTCGTTATATTATAGTGAAGGTCTGTAGAACCAGCTTGATAATCAATGTACGATTTCAGGTGACTGATACAAATTCAGACCTTTATATCTAATTATAAGAAATGTATTCGCAATTATTTGTATATTTTTTATGTGATTGTTGAATGCGGGTTTGTTTGGGGTTTTTTTATCGTTTTTTTTTCAAAGAAAACTGAATTTTTTGAAAACCAATTAAATTACTTTTTTTACATAAAAATCTGTTTATGTTATATGCATAAATAAACATTACTATGTATATTTGTGTGTGTGTGTGTGTGTGTGTGTGTGTGTGTGTGTGTGTGTGTGTGTGAATAGAGTCTGTTCCGAGGATGGTAACTGCATGTACTCTCTATGTATGCGTGTGTTAGAGAGAGAGAGAGAGAGGGGGGGGAAGAGAGAGTAATTATCTTCATGTTTGCTGCTTCCCATGCGTGTGTATTTTAGAAATATAAACCATATTTTGTTGAAAGTGTTTCAAAGAATGTGTGGATTATTTGTGTCACGATATTGTTCAGTGCAAAAATTGTTTTCCAAACTTCACCGTGTATGACATATGTAAGTACATGATGACACAAGTCTCAACGTGCAGCTGGACTGAGACATCGTAGCAAGCAAATTTGAACTCCAGTTGCACTATAATGTTCATTTTCAGACTAATACCTTTGTGCAAGGTATGAAAACACTTATTCCTCCAGTTTGATACAGACTGTCTCAATAAATATGGGACCTATGTGTCAGCTAATAACTCAAATAATATTAAGGTATTCTTTCTCGTTTCAGATTTGAAAACAGTATACAATAACAACGATTAATATTTGGAAGAGAGAGGAAAAATATTTTGTCACAACTTATTGGTAGACAAAATCATTCAAAATTGTCTTAAAATAGATGCAACCTATTCATATAATAATGATTTATTACTGAGACAAGAAACTCAAAAAAGATTGCATGTCCTGTTAGCTGATATAATAACAATAAAAAAAAGCGTTGATTTGATGTCTGTAGCTCAATGGATGCATTTGTTTTACAGAACGTTTTCCATTTCGCTTGTTTCAGTAATAAATCTTTATCATATTAATGGTTTGCATTTATACCCTGTTGAACCTCTACTGCAATTCGACTAGAATAGCTTCGGCATTAAATAACTCGCAAAAGTTGATATGCCATTAAACAAAAAACCAAAACAAACGTGTACACTCCTACTTGTTTTCTTTAATAACTCTCTCTCTCTCTCTCTCTCTCTCTAATTGACCATCAATCAGGAAGGAGTTTTGTCCCCTAGTAAATGTCTTATTTTCATTGCTAATCTAACAATCTTTAAGAATTAGTGAAATACCGTTTGTTTTCCAGTTTAGTCGGCAGAGGCACCTCATGTGATGTAATAACTAACAAGCTAGATTAGCAGACCATTGTTAGTGAGTGCGATTCTTACTGGTGGTTTTGTATGTCTGGCTTTTTGCCACAACTAAGGTAACCATAGTAAATGACTTCTAGTTTAGTCGGCAGCCAATTGAGCTTATGTCACATAATTACCTTTGATAGGACAGTTCGAGTGAATTTCAAAAACAGAATGTGCAGCTGTGTCTTAAAGTAAAGTAAGAACAGAGGAAATGCCACATGAATTGCTTGGGAAGGATTGTATAGTTGAGCGCCGGAAGAAAATATGTGTGGCAGCCGAAAAAAATAATGCGGAAGTTTTCAACCCCAACGGTCAGCCAGAGTTGGCGCTCAGTCAGTTGAGAGAGCAGTCAGTCAGCAGCCTGCAGATTTACACCGTCTGGGCGTTAGCCCGAACGTGGGGTGGGCATGTAGACCCGGGTTGTAGCCCCAAAAAGCAACCCGTTGAATATATCTATCTCAACGTGGTATAAATCTTAGTAATTCCCTGTTTATCCGTCTCACTCCCTCTCTCTCTCTCACTCTGTCACGCAACAATTTCGACCGTAAAAAGAGAGTCTATATTTTTATACATAAGTGTAGTCGCTTTCTCCCCTCATATACAATGCGTATTCAAAGTTTTCAATCCTAAGGAATAAACGATAGCTTTCACCATTTTATTGAAGTCTTTCTCGTTTGCCTTCGAAACCTTCAGTGATCGATTAATAATCACGGGGTGCCGGGAAGGTATGTAAATTTATTGAACGGAATTACTAATTACTCACGTCTAGGTAAAAGTCTGATTGATTTATTCAAAATGCTATCAGTCATATGTTCTTGTACTGGGTTTTCAAACTTTCTGTGACCTAATCAATCTAAATCATTAGGCTTTAGATGTGTGATTTTTCCATACCTCCCACAAGGCAAGATTTGACACAAGGTCATTTTATTGTGGGGATTAGGGAGGGAGAAATCGCACACGTGCCTAGACTCGTGCGTTGCTGGTCAATTTAGTTGTATAAGTCTCTTCTGCCACTATACGGAGTCATTTTAAGGAGGAAAAATATAATATCGTTTCTATCACTTGTATTAATATAATTTGTTATACTCACGATGACATTTTCAAACGATTTCACCCTATCGTTAATACGTAGAAATGGAAAGAATTTTTAGTTAAATTTGAGGAAACTGTCGCAGAAATTCGAGCTCTTAGCTACTGATCAAGGCTTTAACGAAAAGCTTGATAAGAACTAAACAAGGATACTGTGTGCTGTTTTGACTGGAAGCAGCATCTCGCAAAAAAGTAGCTGTCCAGTCACTGACTTCCCATCTCACAAACCATCCAAGTAAAAATAATAAGACATGCTGGGCATTGCTGATGAAGCAGAAACGAACTCTAATGTGAAGTTCTTAGGACTAACATATATGGCCAACCAGCAAAAATTACATTCATCAGCTCTGAGCTGACACCAGATACCGTCAAGAAGATCTTCCCAGAGCTAGGAATAATAGGGACGAATGGCGACAGAGAGACAAGGAAATCCGTGCTGTCAGCACGATATGATGATGATAATGATGATGCATTAAGTTTCTTGACACCATGATCTTAGTGTGCACCGGTTATGAAGATGACTGGAAATGGAAATCTTTGAAGGAAATTTTATTTTCCGCTATGTTACTTCCTTGAAATACTATTATCGATCACATTTGATTTCTGAGAAGATTTTGAAAGTTGTTAAACACTACAAGAAGTGATTCATGTGCAAATTCTAATCTTTGCTATTATGCCTGGTCAACAAATCTGCTGAATGGGTTAATATTTATTCGATTTGTTCAAAATAACGTCTTCTTATTCAAGATTGTAGAATTTCTCATTTCTTTCATCTGTAAAATTAGTTTATCAGTCCACAAGCATGTGCCACTTACCTTCCACATTGACTGACGAAAAAGGTGCATTACTGTTTCTTCAATGCTTTTTCATAAATTTTCATCAGGCAGTCATCCGACATTTTGTTTTTATTGTTGGTTTAAATTGTGACGGTTTTCTTTAAAGTTTCTCGATTCCTTGTGTCATTTTCTTCAATTGTAAAAGTTTTATCTTTATCTCTGACGATTTATACTTATACAGGGTAAATCTCAGCATTATAAGGTGAGGATTAAGGGAAAAGTGGAACAATCCAGGGAATGGAGTAGCGCCCTCTCCTACACCTTAGTAGAGTAGCTATTGAAAAGGGAGCCTTCAGGTCACCCTCGACTACGGTCGCCAACTTTACTTATTACGAAGACATTTTACCATATCTGCTGGTGTGAGTTTATGTTTGATCTGGATTTTGTGTGGGTACAGCCGAAGATTCTTCTTTAAGATTATTTGCAACAATGTTTGTGAAAGACCAAGTTCTTTGGAACGTCTTTGGGGGGACTTTTTTTTACTCCTTCCGACAGAACCTCTCACCGCCTCTACATTGTCAGGACATTTTGCAGTCAACTGTACTGCCATCAATGTGATTTTCTGCCTTCTTGTTGGGGTTGTTTACTGACTCTGTGGCTTGAAATTTGGGTACCCAACGATAAATATGACTTTTGCGGGGGTAATTTTCAGTTAAATTTCCGGCGAAATTTTACTGGCACAGTTTTGAATGATTTTGTCTCCAAATAAGTCGTGGTGAAAATTTTTTTTTTCTCTTTTCCCAGGCATTGAGTTCGAGGATTAATAGTTGTTATAATATACAATTCTCAAATCTAAAACAAAAATAACACAATATTATTAGTAGAGTTATAAGCAGTTACATGAGACCTCTGTATATTAGTGTGTGTGTGTGTGTGTGTGTGTGTGTGTTTATTTCTATTCGGTTTAAACAGTTGTTCATTCATTTATTCAATTCGTCTCAAAATTTCTGAGTACTTGTTCATATTGATTCCTAAACCCGAGAAAACAACAGTCCTATTTTTCATAGTAAATTTCTATTTGCTTAATTTCTTAACGAAATTTACAGAAAAGAAAAAAAAAATGAGAAAATGTAAACAGCATAGAAATGGGCACAAGGTTAAGATAAATGATGTGAAATTTTCCGTGAATATGTCAGCCGATTTTAGGAACAATAATCTATCAATCATATATCTACACCAATATTTCTTGCACATCCAATATATATATATATATATACACACACACATATACATATATTGCATTATCATATATACTTAATTCCTCTACTTGATTTATACATGTTTCCTTCCCAGCTGGACATTCCCGCGTAGATACGTGGGACCGATTTGGGAAGTCGTGGTTCTGGAGGTGACATACATTGGAGAAAGCAGGACACATATGGTTAAGAGGCTGCGCAGTGTTATATAGTCATATGCTACAACTATACATATATACATGTATATGCTCATGCAGGATACATACTGACGCAATGATAATAGACGAGCGAAGTCTTCTTCATAAAAAATATGTACCCCTCACTTCATTGTAAGGGTTCGAAAAGGTTATTCAAGGTTTTACTGTGAGAGGGAGTTGGAGACCGAACAGAACTGAAATATATTGACCCCACTCTTATGGCCATCAGCGTTGTGTCTTTCTCGTTCTCTAGATGCTCAACCGGAGGCCCGGGGGCTCAGCTTTCTGCTGAGTGCTGGCTTTCTCTACCACATCTTGTCACCAACTGGTCTCCAAAACTACTGGGGACCCTGAAGGCCCTTTCGGCCGGGAGTGGCTTTCTCTACCACATCTTATCAGCATCTTCTCTGGATCCCAACTCACAAGGGACTCTAATGGCCCTTTCGGCCTGGTGTGGCCTTCCCTACCACATCTCGTCTATAACTTCAACTCTAACTTTCTTCAGATTCTCACACAAACCTCCGCGCGCTTCCGGTGCGTGACGTCACCCGCACCCAGTCATCCCGTTTCGTCTCGGACTATTATGACATCTGAGTGACAGCTCCATCCGCCCGCGCGCACCCGCGATAACACCAGCCTCAATGTTGCACCTAACTAACCCATGTGCTGAGCTGAAAGGTTCTCAGCCTAACTAAACTCAAAGCCATGAACCGAAATCCTTCGGCTATTATATAACACGCAGTAGCCATGACTGGTTGATTTGGAATCGCTTATATGTGGCATCGACTGCTGGCCCAGCGGTAGAGTTTCGGCTTCGTATACTGTGTTTGCTGGTTCGATCTCCATGGTGGAGATCACGGTATACACTGTTGATGAGACTAAATAAGGTCGAATACAGCTGTATAGTGTTCCGCATGTGAGTGTTTGGCGAATTTTCTCGTCATGGTTATTACATTATCATATATATACTTAATTCCTCTAATTGATTTATATGTATAACTATTAACTTTACTTGAAGCCATTTATCTATTTGCGAACAAATGATTCATATTAAATTGAATTTGCTTTGGATAGCAATACTAGTAACTATTTAACTGTCAGCAAATAGACCCATTATCGTTGGATAGAAATACTTGAAACCATATAACCGTGAGCAAACAATAAATAGCAGTACTTTAAACCTTTTAATCGTGTTTAAAGAAATGAGCTCAGATTCGTTTAAGAATAATGTTACTTATAAACTACTCGTTTATAAATAATACATATACATTAAGTATTTGGTATTAAATAATCTACAAGGGTTGATATTCCATAAAACCCAACCAAGCAACCAACAACTCAATCGACAATGTCTGATTTAAATCGAGAGTTGAGACAACGTTCTACTTAGTTGAAGTCCAAACGGCATTTTTTTTAAATCTAGTAACCCCTACCGACAAATAAATAAGTTCTCTGTACTGTGGTAAAAACCAAACATTGGTTCGCTTCAATCGATTTAAAATCTCGTTCTGAGTATCATGCTGTTATCGACACAGACAACCAGTATGTATAAATGTTGATTTTTTTTGTCTACTTTTTTTTTGTAAAGATTAGCAAGCTAGACTAGAGTAATAAGCATATAATTGGTGTTTTGATAGTACGAAGCAAAGCCGGGTTTATATCTATGTGCGCATGTCCGTCTGTGTATATATATAGATTCATGTTAATCTATTCATATTCATATATGTATATATATATATATATATAGTAACCATCAAAAGTTTGCAGCCACGTCACCAGAGGCTGTAGAATACGCCGACTATTTCTCTTCAGAGGGGTCAGATCCTGAATATGACATAAAAACATCTGATAGTGAGGCTACAGTGCTGGAGTTTTGGGGGATGTGTAGTTCTCCTTTATAACCATTACTTCTTGGTCCACTTTGACCCGGAGTTGTATAACCTCTTTGGTCTCATCTATCGGTCAAATAAGAACTACTTAACCATTTAACTGTTTACAAACAAATGACTGATGTAAAATTTTTAATGTTAGATAGCAATACTTGAAACTATTTAGATTATTACAAACAAATGAGCTCAGTTTTCATTAAAGTTTTACCACCAAATTATTCGTTGACAAATCAGATATATCTAATAAATATCTATGTATTAACAAGATTTGGCATTAGATAATCTACAAGAGTTTATATGCAGTAAAAACCCATGAATCAACGACCAAACAGTCAAATATTTATGATGCCATTGATTTTTGTCATTAAAATTTTAAAAAATAAATGAAGTTTCATGTCTAAAGAACTATTTATTGACGTTTGCATGTAATCATGCAATAATTTAAATCAAAATGAATATAAAATAATTACAATTCTAATTAAAGAAAATTTGTATTTTCTTTTCATCAAAGAATTCACCACAAGCATTTATTTCTGTTGAACAAATTCTTTGCATCCTTTCTAGTAACTTGTAAAAGTTTGTTGTTGAAAGTGATTCTCAAGCCGTGTGTAAACAACTATTGTTAATTCTTAAACAGTTCACTTAGAACTTTACGATCAATTGCAATTATGAACTCAGAGAAACAATTCAGGGTCGTCCCTAACTTTTAGTCGGTAATATATATATATATATATATATATATATATATATATATATACGGAGAAATAGTAGATTTGGTTAATCCTACAAGAAAAGAAAAAATAAGTAGAAAAGTGGATAAACCAAAACACTAAGGGATGCAAAAATGATATTTCGTCTTTATTTCTGAGGAAGTCTTTTCCACTTATTTTTTGTATATACACACACACACACACACACACACACACACACACACACACACACACATATATATATATATATATATATATATATATATATATATATATATTATACCTGAGTAGCACCAAAACAACTGGTGTAATATTAATCGAAGAAATGATCTATCTATCTATCAATCTATCTATATATCCAAAAGTAATGCCTTCTGCTTATTAATTCCCTACTGTGAAAAGTTAGGTCACCTCAGCTGGAGCAGATTTTTGCGCAGGTGTCATGCAGTGTCTTGTTCATTCCGTGCGAGAATACAGAAACAATTATGTTGACTAGGTGGAAAGTACTGTTCTCTAAGTGTAGTTTCCAGGGAAATAAATAGAAAGCTTAGTTTTCAGAGCTTTCCCCATCTCTCTCTCTTTCTCTCTCTCTCTCTCTCTCTCTCTCACACACACACACACACACGAACACACACACACACACGCACGCACATACATATATATGTACGTGGGGCCTTCAATAAGTTTACAGACTTTTTTGTACAGGCATTTAAAATTGTCATAGACTCTCGAAAATTCAGTATGCTATTGCTATACATCTTATGAGATGACTAATATTTATGATTTCAGGTTCAAATGAACAGCTACAGAAGGAATTGGAATATACCCTACTAAAGCCTGATTGTCACAGCTGGTAAATTTCAAAAATGCAATCTAGACGTGAGGACACTTTAGAAAAATGACATGCAATAAAATTCTGAAAAAAAAACTTAGAAAAAATGCCACAGAAACATATGGAATGCTTCAGAGTGATTTTGGAGCATCTTGCATGAATCGAGCATCGGTTTTTGAGTGGCATAAGAGATTCAAGGAAGGCAGGTAGTCTGTAAGGGAGGATGAGAGGTATGAGAGGTGTGAGAGGAGTAAGGAAGTCAATACACCAGAGTTGATTGGCCAAAGGGTTACAGTTAATATGTTGAGGTTTTAAGGGAGTTCAGGAAGAGATACCGTCAGAAGAGGCCTGCACTCTTCAAATCGGGTCTTCCTAAACTCCCTTAAAAACCCAACATAGTATTCCTTGTTGACTGTGAGTCCAGTGGGAACATAGTGCATGTAGATCGTGCCAGTGCTGTCAAAAAAGGGATCATCAAAAGTTTGTTGGTGGATTTGCTCTGTCTGGCCTTCTTGGGTCTGGGAGAGCCAGTATGCTTCCACTGGGAACTCTGTCTCTTGGTCTCTGGGTCATAACAGTAAATCCAGCTTTCATTGCAGGTCACCAGAGCATCAAGAACTGTGGGATCTGAATTGATCAGCATGACCATCTCCCTGTTATCCTGACAACGTCTTTCTTTCGGATCTTCTCTGAGCACCCTTGGGACAAACTTCGCGGAAATCTTCCGCATCTTCAGTTCCTCACGAATAATTATGTGTACAGTTCGCACACTGACATCAAACTATGCACTTATTGTCCCTAAAGACACACGACGGTCCTTATCCATAAAATTCTTTATTTGGCCCATCAACTCTGGTGCTCTGACTTCTTTACTCCTTTCACAGCTCTCATCCTCCCTCACAGACTCCCTACCTTCCTTGAATCTCTTAAGCCACTCCAAAACTGATGTTCGATTCATGCAAGATGCTCCACAAGCACTCTGAAGCATTCCTTACGTTTCTATCGCATTTTTTCCAAGATTTTTTTCCAGAATTTTATTGCATATCGTTCTTCTAAAGTGTCCTCACGTCCAGATTGCATTTTTGAAATTCACCAATGGTGACGATCAAGCTTTAGTTGGGTGTATTCAAAATCATAAAAATTAGTCAGTCATCTCACAAGATGTATAGCAATAACATACTGAATTTTCAAGAGTCTACGACAATTTTAAATGCCTGTACAAAAACAGTCTGGAAACTTATTGAATACACCTCGTATATATATATATATATATATATATATATATATATATATATATGTGTGTGTGTGTGTGTGTGTGTGTATATATATATATATATATTTAATGAAAAAAGTTCAGTTCAGTGGTTCCATTAAAAATTTATTTCAAGTCTAATGACCTTCATAAGATGGAGTTTAATACATTTGTGCTTAGAAAATGATGCAGACACCAATCGGATTACACACACACACACACACACACACACACACACACACACACACACATATATATATATATATATATGTGTGTGTGTGTGATATTTTTGGAAATGAATGGGAATGTGTTGCAGAAAGAACCTTGTATTTTTGTTTGGCGCTGTTAGATTCGCCGAACATTTTCACCCAATCAGGATGACCTGTCCTATTCAGCCCGAACCATATATCCTAGCAGCACCAAAAATTGAAGAAAGCCCGCGAAAATCTCTCTACCTCAGAAATCCTCAATGGGAACGGACGTCTTATCGTCTGCTCTTAAATAGCAGTAGCAGCATCATACTCTATGAGGAGAGCCATCTAGTTTACGTACCCCTAGCGTCTATTCTTCTAGACCAAGGGATCCTAGTTAAAAACAAATTAGATGATACACTCTAACAACTTCCTACCTTCTTTCCTTCCTACGAGACTCGCAGCATACCAGCGTAAACCCCTTACTTCATGCTGCCATTAAAACCTTCATTTAAAACCTTACGACGTCTTCGTTCTTTTCCATCACCTTTATTTTCCATCAACATTTAGTGAGGGGATAACAACCAACGTAATACCAACGCTACCAACGTTAGCCACAACACCAACGCAACCAACGTAATAGCAACACAACCAATGTAATACCAACATAACCAACGCAAACCCAACTTAAATAATGATAATAATAATATCCCCATCGCTATACATGTAAGCAACTGGAACCTTTTTAGTTACATAGTTTTAAGCTTTCTAAAATTAAAATGTAAATTCGCCCGATCAGACAGTTTTACTGTTTCTTTGTCCCGGAAGCATCAGAACGTGTATCATCTTTCTGCGGCGAAATTTTATTGCTAGTAAATATTGTTGCCGTTCTATGAATATTTCAACGGCAGTTTGAAATCTAACAAGTTGGCCGCTGTGCGAAAGAAACTATCTTATAACGAAGCCTCTGAGAATCCCAACTCACACTCTCCTCATTTCTTTCCCAGAATATTTGCCCATCGCTTTACATCTATCTCGGGGTCATCAGAGGTTGGTCAGAATCGCAAGCAGACAGAAAGATCCTGAAATTAAAGACTAAATTTGGTTAGTGGTTGATTGAGTGATTGATAAATTTTCACGTCATGTCAACCAGTTTAGAGTTATTTCATACCTAAAAGTGAAAGAAAATCTCCATTGTACGTCTATATTTCCTTTTTGTGTAATTTCTTACGACATTTTTGTAATTGGTTGTATTGTAATATAATGGCCGAGGGATTTCGTTTCATGTCTTTGGGTTTTGTTAGGCTGAGAACCTTTCGGCTCAGTGCATGGGTTACTTAGGTGCAACATTAACGCAGGTGTTCACGCGCGCGCGGGCGGAGCAGAAGTGTCACTCAGAGATGTCACAATAGCCCGAGATGGGAAACGGGGCTAGCAAGTGCGAATGACGTCACGCACCGGAAGCGCGCGGAGGATTTGGGGAATTTGAAGAAAGTTAGGAGAGCTGAGACTAGACACCGGACGAGAAGGGTTGACTTTCGCTTGCTCGCGGAGGTCTTGGGCAGGTGTCGCATGAAATGGGGAGCAGATGAATAGGCCAGAATAGAAAGAATGTGTATCTCTCTCCATATGTCGAAGAACCTTTAAACTCAAAGGTAATTAAAAGTTTCGTACCTGAACTAAAAAGTCGTAAGTGTTTTTTCGTGTTTCGAGATTCCTATGTTCTATGTTATATATATATAAATATTCTATGTCCATTTCACACATAGCCGTATCTGGCTATGGTACAGAATGATATCAATTATTCTTTTCAAATATAAATAAATTGACAACGGGTCTATTTCCCCCATAGATGAGCTCCTTGCTGGTACTTCCTCTTTGACTGAAAATAGACCTGGGAATAATGGCAATGAAGGGGTACTCCAAGTTCCCAGATCAAAAGCCTCACCATCAGATGCAAGTTAGTGTAATACGTAGAACACTGAATTGTCGGGAATTAAAGTGAACAATGTTTCCATGTTGATAATCAAGAAAAAACATGAAATTGTCAGTTTGTACTCAGAAATGTCGTTTTAACCTTGACTTACTGTTTATATGCTTAAATGACTTCTTTCTCTTTTTCTTTCTTTCTTTCTTTTTCTCTTACTTGAGTAAAAGTGTTTAAGCCACCGGACTGAGGCGTATAGCAATGTTCATTCAATAAATTTAACTATTGATGAAAATGTCAAAACAGTTCTATTTCAAGCAATTCAGTTTAACATAAGTCCCCATTTTAAACACAGTTAAATGTAAAAACAGTTAATTTCAAACAAATCGGTTACACAGCTTAGTTCCATTTGACCCATAGATAGGACCCTATCTGGTGCTACCACTCCAGGCCAAAGTGGACCAGGGAGCAATGGTAATGATGGGGTACTCAACATTCTTTAAAGATCCAGCATTATTGAAGCCTCACCATCAGATTGCTTAGTGTCATATCCCGGACGCTCGTTGTAGGGGAAGTGTTACCCCTCAGCAGAGATACAGTCAGTGTATTCTGCAGCTCCAACCGCCTGGGCCTGAAATAAGTTTTTAGAAAACTATTATATCTCTGAACATGGATTTTAAGAATAGCTGTCTGTAAATATCAAAAAGCCTGTCATTATTAAACAAAGTCGCAGTATCTGAAATAATTACTACAGTGCGTATCCTGGATATGACAATAAACTGCATCTGGCAATTATGTTTCATTTCAAGAGCTTTGGGGTGGGCGAAGTTGCCATTATTCCCAGGCCCACTCACCCGAAGTACCTGTTATGGTACCACTTATGTATCAAATAGATCAGTTTGAAAATCGTTTATATGTAATGGAAATACTTGAAATCCTATAACCGTGAGCAAATAAATAATCAAGCATCATTAGATTTGAATAGTTGCTTGAAACAATGTAATTTCTTGCAAATCATTTGTACTAAACAGAAATACTTGAAACCAAAAAATGGGAGGAATGATTTGTACTAAAAATATTTAATTGAAACTATAATTGTTTACTATAACTGTTTACGAATTATTATGTGTATTATTATTTACTCCTTGAGAGTTTTTCACATCAGCGTTAGCTAATGGTCTTTTACTGGAGTTTGAGTAACAGCGAGTCTCCTCAAGTCTCTAGGACGCTTCTCAGTATTCAGGGCAATTTCAGTAATGCTGTAGTTTGGATGGTCTCCGCTCGTCGTCTTATTTCCAAGTCCTCCAGTCCCGTTCTAAATCCTTTGGTGACGATAACGAGCACCAATTTCATTTTCATGTTCCTCAGTATTTTCGATTTCCCAAAAAGGCTGAAGTACTTTATTATTATTTACTCCCTAAGTGTTTTTCACATCAGCTAACGCTGATGGTCTTTCACTGGAGTTTGAGAAACAGCAAGTCTCCTCAAGTCTCCAGGACTCTTATCAGTATTCTGGCCGTTCTCAATAATGCAGTAGTTTGGATGGTCTGAACCCATCCTCTTATTTCCAAGTCCTCCAGTCCCTTTAACAATCTACACCAAGAGCACCAATTACAATTGGTATAAACGTTACTTACATGTTCCATAGTTTTTTTTTTCAATTCCCTAGCAACTTCCAGGTACTTATCCTTCCTTTCATTTTCTTTTAATTTTGCTCAGTAATCAGCCGGGACAGCAAAGTCCACAATTTTGCAAGTTCACTTAATTTTTGTTGATTATTATAAGGTCTGGTCTTCCGGCCGAGATTAGGTGACCCGCTTGTGTGTCAAAATCCTAAAGGACTTTGTGTGTGTCATTCCCCATTTGTTCGTATGGTCAGATTGAAATTCCTTGCACAATTCCCGGTGGATCACCTTGCCCACCCAGTCGTGTCTTGTTTTATATTCCTTCTGTGCTAATTTACTGCTTTCGCTTACTATATGATTGACCGTTTCGTCTCTATCACCATATAACCTACATTTGCTATTTTCCTGTGTCTTATCAATTCTCGCCTTGATATGATTGGATCTTATGACGTTGGTTTGTGCTCCTATCAAGAAGGATTCGGTTTCTCTCTCTTGAGGTTTTCCTATCTTAACCACGTTCATGTTTTCTCGTGTGAGATGTTGCTTATTAGCCGCTTAAAATGCCCATGGAATTGTTTTTCTTCACGTTTTTGTTTTCTTGTTATTGTCATTCTATTCGTCTTCATGTTGTCAGTATCATTTCTGGTGGCTGTATATTATCATTACTATTATTCCTGGAGAGTTTCTCTCACATCCGCGGTAGCTGATGGTCTTTCACTGAAGTTTGAGTGACAGCAAGTCTCCTCAAGTCTTCAGGACTCTTCTCAGTCATCTGGTCGATCTCAATAATGCAGTTGTTTGGTGGTCTCCACTCGTCCTTTTATTTCCAAGTCCTTCTGTCCCTTTATTAATCCTTTGGTGACTGTACCAAGAGCACAAATTATAATTGATATAAACGTCACTTTCATGTTCTACAGTTTCTTCAATTCCCTAGCAAAGTCGAGGTATTTATCCTTCTTTCACTGTCTTTCAATTTTACTCTATGACAAAGTCCACAATTTTTTACGTTCTTTTGTTTTGTCGTTGTTGCTGATTATTATAACGTCTGGTCGTCTGCCCGTAATGAAATCATCCGTTTCGATGTCATAATCCCTGAGGAGTTTGTGCGTGTTATTCTCTAGAACAAATGTTGGGTTGTGTATATACTATTTGTTCGTAGGGTCAAATTTCACTTTCTTGCACAATTCCAAGGGGTTCACCTTGCCCACCCAGTCGTGCCTAGTCTTATACTCCTTCTGTGCTAATTTGATGCTCTAACCAACATTTGCTGTTTTGTTGCGTCTTATCGATTCTCGCTTTGATACTATTAGTCCTTATAGCGTTGTTTTTTGCAGCTATCAAGAGAGATTCCGTTTCTCTCTTAAGGTTTCCTTTTCTTAGACAAGTCCATGTTATATCGTGTGAGATGTTGCTTCTTGTTATTATCATTCTTCTTCTTATTATTATTATTATTAATTAGGAAACCTATACGTTACGAGTTCGAACTGGGCCATTACACAGAGGATGCAATAGATGGCAGTGCAATGTTGTCTAATTATGGAACCTATGCTTTACGAGTTCAAATTGCACCATTACGCAGAAGATGAAAGTGCAATGTTGTCTAATTCGGGAACCTATGCTTTACGATTTTGAACTAGGCCATTAGACAGAGGTTGAAATAGAAGAAAGTGCAATGTTGTCTAATTCGGGAGTTCGAACTGGGTCATAATACAGCGATAATCCTCCTCCTCATCATCATCATCATCACTTCGCGCCATCAGTATTGATATCCAGACCCTCTCTTGCCACCTCTCCCTATCGTCCATTGCTTCCAGCAGGTCTTCGGAGCTACATCCCGCATCGACACAAAGGCAGGACAGTAATAATAACCAAAAACATTTTCATGCAAAAGGTGAATGTGCAATAGATCACACTACAATAAGTAGATAGTTCAAGAACTTTTGTTCGAGCTGTTAGAACGTCGATAATCAGGGAATATCAGGTAGGCCTAAGACAGTGGATTCCGAGGCCGACCTCAAAGCCGTTGAAGAAAATCTGATGATTAACACTCGTAGAGTATCAGGCGAACTCGACAACTTACAGTCTAGTGTAGGTTGTCACCTTTATGAACTTGGCAAAAGCATACGGAGCTGCCTGATTGGACCTCATGTTTACAAAATATTGCAAAACATTTGACTGATACGAAAGCATCAGAAAAGACTGAAAAAAAGAAGTTCATGTATAAAATAGTTAATCGCTTGAAATGCTTTGGTTTGCTCTTTAGGTTTGTAACATTAATTTTTAATTCTTTTATTTTTTGTCAATTCAAAATATGTTGAAGGCAATTTGTCTGCTTTACAGAAAAACAAACTTCAGGAAAATTCAACTGGAAGAAGTTACAAGACACCATGTGTGGAAAACATCTACCGAATGATTATATGTACATAAGCTGTATATGTGTGTGAGAGAGATTTTGAGTGAAAGACAATTAGAGGAAAAAACAATGTACGAGAGAGAAAGAGATTGAAAGAGAGAGAGAGAATAGTAATATATTCAATAATATGAAAATTATTGATTCAAATATATTAATTTTTGGGAATCCTTTTTGAGATGAGGGTTCTTGATCTGAGTATTAATTTTATTGCGGACTTTTGTCCTCATCTTGGTAGTTTTTATTGTTTTTCTCAGAACGTTTCGGCCAAATTTCACCTCTAGCCATCTTCAGGTGATTAATCGCGACCATGTAACCGTATGCCTTCCATAGTTGTTGTTTATTGCACCACGTTATTGACTAAGTAACCCTCCGGCCGGCTTAGGTAGGAATTGAAACCGTTATCTTCTGACGATGCTCACCTGGAACCGTAGACTCAACGCCTTTATACGCTGCGTCACGGGCCCCAAAGGGCGATCAAGGGTTGATTTTTTGGTCTTATAAATCCAATTATTTTTTCTCTTTATCTGGTCTTCCATCGTCGGGTCCGAACCGAATTTGTAATTGTCTTTATTGGGAATCCTTTTTTGAGATGAGGCTTCTTAATCTGAGTATTAATTTCATTGCGGACTTTTTCCTCATCTTAGTAGTTTTGTTTGTTTTTTTTTTTTTCGTTTTTCTCACTACGTTTCGGCTAAATTTCACCTCTGGCCATCTTCAGGGGATTAACCGCGACATCAGATAGAAATGCCGAGTCTACGGTTCCAGGTGAGCATTGTCAGAAGATAGCGGTTTCAATTCCTACCCAAGCCGGTCAGAGGGTTACTCGATCAAAAATGTGGTGCGATAGACAACAACTATGGAAGGCAGTAATTACTGGGGATACGGTTACATGACTCAGCATTCCTATCCGAGGTCGCGGTTTATCACCTGAAAACGGCCAGAGGGGAAATTTGGCAGAAGCGTTGTGAGAAAACAAGAAAAATTACCAAGATGAGGACAAAAGTCCGGCAATAAAATTAATACTCAAATATATTAGTTCATTATATATATATATATATATATATATACATGATGCATCTATAAGTTTCCCGACATTTTTGTACAGGCATTTAAAATTATCGTAGACTCTCGAAAATTCAGTATGTTATTGCTATACATCTTATGAGATGACTGACCAATTTTTATGATTTCAGGTTCAAATGAACAGCTAATGCAAGAATTGGAATACACCCTGGACGCGAGGAAGAACGATATGCAATAAAATTCTGTTTTAAACTTGGAAAAAATCCCAAAAAAACGTATGGAATGCTTCAGAGTGCTTTTGGACCATCTTGCATGAATCAAGCATCAATTTTTGAGTGGCATAAGAAATTCAAGGAAGGCAGGTAGTCTGTGAGGGATGATGAGAGCTGTGGGAGGAGTAAGGAAGTCAATACACCAGAGTTGATTGGCCAAAGGGTTAGGGTTAGGGTTGCTTTGTTGAGGTTTTAAGGGAGTTCAGGAAGAGATTCCGTCGGAAGAGGCCAGCACTCTTCAAATCGGGTCAGTGGCATTTCCACTAGGACAATACACCAGTCCACAATTCCATCTTTGTCACAGACAATTTGACCAAGATGAGCATCAAGACATTTCTTCACCCTCCCTATAGTCCAGACCTTGCTCCCTGTGAATTCTCCTAAGCTCAGAGGCTATCGTTATGAGACAATTGAGGAGATGAAAGAGGCTGTGACTAAGGTCATTGACACGCTTACACAAGAGGACTTCCATGGGGCCTTCCAGAATTTGTTAGAAAGGTACAACAAGTGTATTGCAGCCGGGGGAGATTACTTCAAAGGGGCCAAGAGTTTCATGTGATAATAATAAAAGTGCCCATACGAAAAAAGTCTGGAAACTTACTTAATGATCTTTGCATATATCAGTTTCTTTGTTTATTGCGTCGTAATAATTTTGAAATCACTTGTTTTGTAAAGAGTAAGAGAATAATATGTACAATCAATTCCCTAGTTTGGAAGTATTTATAAAATCCATGTATGTTTTGAACCTGTTGCTGAGATATGATGTAAACCAAAGCACATGAACGTACACGAATATTGATTTAATAGGACAGATACTTCATGTCTCCCTATTTATCTTTGATCCCTTCAAGTCTTTATTTGAATCGTTTGCATCTTCCATCCACAAGTCAAACGACTCAAATGAAGTGTTGAACGGATCAAAGATAAAATACGTTGACAAAAAGTGTCTGTTCTATTTAATGAAATATGTTTTCTCTCTCTCTCTCTTTCTCTCTCTCTCTCTCTCTCTCTCTCTATATATATATATATATATAATATTTCTTATTAACACACGCATCAATGTGAGTGTGTGTCTTGGTGCGTTGATCAGAAGTATTAGGGCACTTGAGAACGAGTGAAATTAAATTCATAAGATTTCTGTCTCACTTTCTTGGTAAATCAATAAGATTGTCTTTTGAATGTGAAAAGTTATTTTGCACCAAAATGCAATACCTGGAAAAAGGATAGAATCACCACACTACTCGAATGGTTGTCCACTTTATTTGAGTATATTGTTTGTTTTGTTTTCTATTTTTGATCGTCGTTTCTGTTTCTTTGTTTTATGACATATTAACCTTTGTAGGTTATTTAATGCCAAAGCCATCCTTATAGAACTACAATAGTAGTACGCTCTAACCAATAGCTGGGAGAATAAGGTTATTCGTCCGAAAGTGAATGTAATAGTGCGACTTGAGTTCGAACTCGATTACTACAATTCCGCAGTCCAGCGCTTTAACCATTACACCCCTTTGTTGTTTTTTGTTCACTACATAGAAAATAAACAAATCACTGATATGATGCAAAACAGTATTGCTAACTATCTGAACATTCAGCTTCTCTAAAATATGAGATCGACATTTTTTTTCATTTAATCGATTTCTTTCTATTCCTTTTATTGAGATTATCTGCTGTCTTTTTTTTTTTTTATCATCCTTTCCATCGTTTCAAATGTCGGATTTTTCACCTGAGCCATGTTCCTATCAAGTGGCCAAATCCTTAAACTCATTAACTTATGCAAGCATTCTCTCTAATAGAATAATTTGCGTATCGAATCTTGTATTGATATTTCATCATTTGTTTTCTTTGACCTGATCCAGAATATATGACTCTAATGGAAAAAAATACAGTGTAAGCTATTTTAGGTATATTTTAAGCTCATCTATGGTTTACATAGTTGCAGAGGATGGCTTTGACTTTAAATAAACCCTAAGGTTGATATACCAAAAAACAAGGAAACGAAACCAAATATAATTAGGTTGAAGAACGTTCCACAACTAAACAAAAATTGTTTTGTATCATTTTGTGATTTGTTTATTAAATATCAAGAATAAAATTGGATGAATACTCAATAGATAATTATTTCCTAACCTTAGCTAAGTTCGGGAGAATGGGGTAGCCAGTGATAATCAAATTACCTCACACTGTAAATCCAGCTTGGAAACCATTATCATGATTTTTCAGAGGTTATATCAATTTTTCAGCGTAAATTTCTTTGCCAAAGCAGTGAATATTTTCGCAGATAATAGAAATAACGAACATTATACAGTAAAACTTCCTGACCAAAATTCAGCTAATAACTATAATCCCTCTTTTTCTTTCTCTTTTTCTATTACTCCCTCTTTTCCCATCTCTTTTTAGTATGCCTCCCTTTTGGCGGGGGGGGGTATCTGGCCCTCTAGGTTCTCACTTTTTCGTATACCTTCTTGCTTTCTTCGTGCTCACTCCTCATATTTCTCAATCCATCCCTCTCGCCCCATCTTCCTCTACCAATATCTCTCTCTCTCTCTCTCTCTATACATATATATATATATATATATATATATATATATATATATATATATCTGTTTCTCACAATCCTTCTCTTTAGTTATTCTTTCTCTGTAGTGTATTAGCCATTCTTTTCTTTTCAACTTTGTTTCTTTCGCGTCACATTTTTACCTCCATTTTTTGAATGACTTGTGGGGGTCAGTATTTTTTTCCTAGGAAGGCTCCCTTCAAACTCGCTGCACACGAAGAAGGAAAAAAAACCCGTCGCCGTAGCCTGAAGTTGAGTGAACGAACAGAACCCCAGACACTACGTAAATAAACACACCGATAAGGTATGGGCCGTTCCTCACCTTCCGATTTACCCCACCCAACGCCTATTCATTTTTGTAACGTTATCTACAAAGCATAGTTCGTCATAACGCTTTTTGGCGCAGACGCACTGACGTCTCGTCTGCGGAGCGTTTCCGGTACAGCTTCGGGTGTCACCGGGTGTACACAGAGCGTCGATATCCTACTTTGGTAGAAAGTACTGAACGAACACTGTTTTTTTTTTTTTCAACTTTTTTTTTACGATTTCTTCAAAGCTGGTGTCACTGCTGGATTCGTCAGTGTAAATTATGTGTGTGAACAGAGTCTCTTTTTCGCCAACTTGGAATACAAACCCGTTTCTCGTTTTCATGCTTTTTCTCTTCTTTCACATCACCATTTAAAAAAAAAAATCCCCCCCCCCCAAAAAAACAAAACAAAAAACAGTCTTTCTTCCATTTAAAATCACGACCGTTTTTTTTTTCCTTCCCTTCTTGTTCAACAGCAGCGGCAACGACTTCACGTAATTATCATTATTATTATACTCCTTGCAAGTTTTTCTTACTAGCATTGATTGGTATTCTTTTTCTGAAACATGTGACAGCAAGTCTCCTCGGGTCTCCAGAAGAAAGACTGAAGGTTTTTTTAGTGTTTTGTGTATGTGTGTGTGTGTGTGTGTGTGTTGCTTACCACTCGGCCTGACATCCTGGTTGGGATTCGGTAATCCATTTGAATCTCAAAATCCCAAAGAATTTTCTGTCATATTCTATGACAGATTCTGGTTTGTGCATATACCATTTCTTGGTATGGTCAAATTTTAATCTCTTGCACAATTCCAAGTCAATCACCTTTCCTACCTAGTCAAGCTTTATCATGTATTACTTTTATACCAGTTTCCTGGAATCGCTTAAGTGATTAAGCATTTCATCTCTTTCTCCACATAACTTAAATCGACTATTCTGTTTTGTATCATCATTTTTCACCTTCATATAATTCGTCCTAATGGCATTATTTTGTCCTGCTATTGAAAGAAATTCAGTTTCTTTCTTGAGATTTCCCGTTTCGTAGCCATGTCCTTATCCTATCGTGAACAATCTTGTCAGTTTGTCTCTTGATATATCCATACAGTTTTTTTCTTCCTATTTTTGTTTTCTAGATTTTGTCGTTTCTTATTTGTAGTATAACGATTCTTCGGACTATTATCCTCATCTTCATTTATGTCTGTACAACGTTTCGGCTGATGTGCCCTCCGGCCTTCTTCAGGTATCTCTTTTCGAACTCGGGAGCCTTCTTGTCGTCATCGGGATTTGCCACGGAACTTCGCACCCAACCCTTTATTCGATTCACAGAGGTACTCTGTTCTCGTTCCGCTATTAATAGCTGGGTTAAGCTGTGTTAATTATTATTCTATGTTACTGTCACCCATAACTAGGATTGAACCTGCAATCCAGAGATAACTGTCACTTAGAACTGTTTAAAGCCAATGCTTATATCAACTGCGCTACATGTCCACCTGAAGAAGGCTGGAGGGCACATCGACCGAAACGTTGTACAGACAAAAATAAAGATGAGGAGGATAGTCCGAAGAATCGTAATACTACAAATTATAATCAAACCTCATTTCATACATTCAGAGAAATTGTTGTTTGTTATTGTCATTGAGTGTCATTGTAGGTGCCATGATTAGTCTTTCTTGGTTCTTTTGAATGTATTCCTTGTCTCCTATAATTTTTGAAATTTTGCAATCCTCAATGCAGACGAGTCCTCTTTCCCCACTTATCTTGACATTATTATTTTTATTTTACTCTCAGCAAGTTTTTCACATCAATGTGAGCTGATGTTCTTTCACTGGAGTCAGAATGACAGCAAGTCTCCTCAGGTCCCCAGGACTCTTCTCAATATCTGACCGATATCAGCAATGGTCACGATTTGTCCTCTACTCCTTGAGAGTTTTTCACACCAGGTTTAATTAGTGGTCTTTTACAGGAGTCTGAGTGACAGCAAGTCTCCTAAGGTCTCCAGGACTCTTTTCAATATCTGGCCGATCTCAACAATCGTCACGATTTGTCCTCCACTCCTTCAGAATTTTTTTACACCAGGTTTAATTAGTTTTCTTTTACAGGAGTCTGAGTGACAGCAAGTCTCCCCAAATCTTCAGGTCTCTTCTGAGTATCTAACCGATTTTAACAATGATGTAGACTGGATGGTCTCGATTCTTCCACTGATTTTCAGTTCTTTCAGTGTTTTACCAAGCCTTTGAGAACACTTATAAAAACACACCAACTACTGTCGGTATCACTGTCACCTTCATGTTTAACAGCTGGGTTAATGTTGTATAGCTGTGATGAATGAAGAAACCACAACGCTTGGCTATAAAAATTTGATTCTCTTTATCTTTCTCGGAAGTGGCTGAAATTTCTGTGGTGAGAGAGACAGACAGACAGACGGAGGGAAACGAATGGAGACTGCCACATTGAATCATAACTACTTCTTAGAAGGGGCTGAAGCTTCTCCGATGTGCGAGTGAGTCAGATGGAGGACGACAAAGACAATCTCCTATATTGACCGATAAATTCTTCTCTTGACCATAGTACGCTGTGTTATTTTCAAGATTCCAGTTAGCACTTCTTCTGCTTCTCCACCGGAGACGTTCAATTGGAGGCCACTAAGGACAGTGACTCTCTGCAGGGCGCTCCCACTGACTGCACGTTGGGTCTAACTCTAGCCCTCACTTAGTCTAACTTACAAGCAGCATTTGCGTATATTGTTTTCATAACGCCCACAACTTCCGTTACTGCATCCGCTTATTTACACAAGTACATCTGTGATTGACGGCTCGGTCAAGGGTCAGTATGCAACATTAATTCTCTGGCAAGGTCCAAGTATTTGTCAATCTTTTCACTTTCTTTTATTTTTGCTCAGTGGTCAGTTAGAATAGCCAAATACAACAGATCACGTGTATTTCTTATTTTGTTAATTAACGCGGGGTCTACTCTTTTGTTCAGGATTCGGTGAACCGTTTGTGTCTCAAAATCAAAGGAACTTTTATACATCTCATTTTCTAAGAATCTTTCTGGTTTATGTATACACCATTCAGTATAATCAAATTTTAATCTCTTGCACAATTCCAAGTGGATTTTCTTTTTTAAGCCAGTCGAGCATAGTTTTAAGGGAACAATTTATGAATTGATTTATAAAATGATATGTTTTTATTATCTATAAAGTGATTTATTTTTTGTTAGTATACTGCATTTACTCATGACGTGATAAACCATTTCATCTCTTTCTCCATTTAATCTTCCCTTGCTATATAGTTGCATATTATCAATTTTCAGCTTGGTAAAATTAAACCAGTCTGCATTATTTTGTGCTGCTTTTAGAAGATATTAAATTTATCTCTTGAATTTTCCCCTTTCTTAAGCCTTGTTCAGGTCTTATCGTGTGCAATGCTCCAGTTTATCGTTTGATATAGCCATATAATAGTTTTTCCCACATTGATGTTTTCTTCTTGTTGTTTTTTTTTTTTGCTTGAGTAACTCTACGGTCCTTGATAGAATATCGGTGTTTACCCTCTGAACACAACACAAAAAGACTCTGTTGTTTCATTCTACGAAAGTTTATTACTAATAACTCTTTTTCATTGTAGGCGGGGAAAAAAGAGATAGATTAAAGGAATTATTTCAGCCCAGTAGATCAGCAGAAACTATATATCGTGTGAGATGAAACAGATAACCATATACTTAGATATTTCCGCTTCACCGACCCGGACATACCCCAACTGGGCCTCTCCGCTCCATCTGCTTCCGGTCCTTCTATGACTGGCACCGACTCTCTTATTGACCGATTCCAACTGCTCGACTCCAGGCTTCTTCGAATCTCCTTATATGTTTTTTTTTTTTTCTAATTATTCTCTCTAACTAATTACTTAATCACACGTAATCACTAAAACTTTTTAGTGACACATCATTGCTTGATATTATTTGGTATCTATCTAAATGTTTATCTGATTTTATATTTCGCTTACAGCTAGAACTAAAACAAACTGTCAACTCTTATTTTTACTGGAGCTGACACGCATATGTAAAATAATGTTTACCCGCTTTAACCTGTAGAAATCGAAAACCTGGAATTACGAACTCAAAGTTTTTAGCTTAGAAAACAATTTATCACAAAAAACTAAAGTAATTAACTAAAATCCCTAATTATTTTACATTTGTTCTCGTGTTGTCTATGCTGTTACTGGCCACTGTTGTTAGTCTTAGCTCTTATATTCCTTAAGTCTTTGCTTTATTGCTTCTACGCAATTCTTATTGCCAATGAGTCGCTTTCGTCCTCCATTTTTGACAAAAACAGTCTGTGTCATCTCTCAGATGTAAGGTCTTGCGCATATCATTATTTTACACTTTGCGAATTTTTCACGCCAATGTCAGCTGGTGATCTTTGACTTTGAGTCTTAATGACAGCAATCCTTTTCAGGTATCTCCCACTCTGCTCAGTTTTCTAATCGATATAAAAAATGCTGTGGTCTGTATGTTCTTGATTTCTCTGATTTTCATTCCTTTCAGTCTTATCAAAGCCTTTTGGGAACCAATCCAAATATACCAACAAACAATTGATATCACTGTTACCATGTTCCATATCTTTTTCAGCCCTCTGGCAAGGTCCAAATATTTGTTTATCTTTTTGCTTTAGTACTATTATTTTTCTTATTGCTGATGCTGCGGTTGCAAATAATTCTAATGTTATATCACACGTAAAGTGAGCCACGGACTTTTAACGTTTTAGCGTAGTTGATGGCATTCGACCAGCAAATGATATAAATAATTATAAAAATCACGTAAGCAATGCACCAAACTGGCACCAAAAGAATACAAAACTAAACCCAGTTGGGTGGGAATAGTAATCAATTGGTAATTGTGCAAGAGATTACAATTTGATCACACTATCAAATGGTATATACTCAAACCGGAATCTATCCTGGAAAATGAGACTGATACGATTATCTGAGATTTTGGGATACAAATACTTCATCAAATCCCGCCAAGAAGATCAGAGCTAGTATTAAAGAAAAAAAAACAGAAAAGAAAAAATAGAAATTGTTCCCATAAATTTTACCGTTCTAGCAATTATAATGGTTACCAAAGGTTTGATAAAAGACTAGAAAGCCATAGAATGAAACAAACCTCTACAAGCCACAGCGCTGTTCAGATGGGCTAGAATGCTAAGAAGAGTCGAGGAGACATGATTAGACTTGTAATCACTCGGACTTAATTGAAAGACTCCAAATTAAAATCTTTCTGTTACTTTCTTTGCGTTCACATATTTTACTCCAAAATAGTTTTGATTCCTATACATTCAGTTTTTGGTATCCCTTTGTGCATTATCATCCGACTTGTTTATAGAATTTTCTTTCGTTATTTTGTAATGTCCACTTTTATGTGTGTTGCTTTATCCTATCTCGATATCTTTTAAGTCTCCCTTCTTTCGTTAATATCTTTTAATTTATCTCTTCAAGTTATGTTGTCAGACTTATCTGATGTTTTGTTTTGGTCTTTTCACCCCAACATATCCACGCGGTTTCTTTTTCTTCCTTGGCTTCTTTGTTTGTTGTCACGGTTTCTTTACCTGTCTTTTTAGACTCATTTCCCATCAAGGTTTTGTATTTCTTCTCGGATTCCTAAGGGGAATAACGACTTTATCTCAAGATAATTTCAATCCAGCGCAAATCAGCTCGTTTAATTCAGGAATCTTGTTCCTTGGGATATTTGGTAATAATTTGTATACCTTTCAGATTTCTACCTTGACTTTTTTCTGGTCTTGGTTTCTAAGGAATAGTAATTTAGTTTTCTTTTTATTCATAATTTTATTATTTTTATCATTATTATTTTACCACTTTGTGAGTTTTTCCACACCAGAGTAAGCTGATGGTCTTTCACTGTAGTTTGAGTGACAAGTCTCCTCAAGTCTCCTGGACTCTTTTCAGTTTTCTGTCCGATCTTAGTTATGCTGCACTCTGGATTGTCTCTACTTGTTGACGGATTTGTTAGTCTTCCAGTCTCTTTAGGGATTGTTCCAAGGGCACCAACTGCAATTGGTATCACCATCACATTCATGTTCCATAACTTTCTAAGCTCTCTAGCAAGGTATAAATATTTATCTCTCTTTTCACTGTCTTTTAATTTTACCCCGTGGTCTGCCGGGACATCAAAGTCCACTATTCTGTTGGTTGTCTTTTTTTTTTTTTGACTGTCACTAGGTCTGGTCGTCTGACCGAGATTAGGTGACCTTTTTTGTATCTCAAAATCCAAGAGAATTTTGTGCATCTCATTTCATAAGATGGATTCCGGGTTGACCATATGCTACTTGATTTGTACGGTCAAATTTCAATTTCTTGTACAATTCCCAGTGGATCACTTTACTCACACAGTCTTGTCTTGTGCTATACTCTTTTGTTCTAATTTGCTCCATTTGCTTATTGTATGATTGATCGTTTTGTCTCAATCACCATATAATCTTCACTTGCTATTTTGCTGCGTCTCGTCTATTTTTGCTTTAACGTAGTTTGTCCTTATGGCGTTGTTTTGTGCTGCTATTCGAAGGAATACAGTTTCTCTCTCTTAGCTACGTCCAAGTCTTCTCGTGTGAGTTATCGTTCTTTTGCCACTTGTAATATCCATACAATTGCTGTTCTTCCCATTTTTGTTTTCTATTTATTGTTGTTTGGTTGATCCTTGTGTTATTTGTGTTGTTTCAGGTCGCTATAATTAGCCTTTCTTTGTTTTTTTACGTTGTCTTTGAGTCAACTTAATGTATAGACGCTGTCTTCAATGTTGGCTAGTACACTTCCCCCTCCTTTCCTTGATACATACAGCCTGTCTATATCATCTCAAGGATGCAAGACCTTATACATTGTCAAGACTTTTCTTGTTCTCTAGTCCATTTGTTGAATTTCTTCTTCTTCTTCTTCTTCTTCTTCTTCTTCTTCTTATTATTATTATTATTATTATTATTATTATTATTATTATTATTATTATTTACTCCTTTAGAATTTTCTCATCAGCATTACCTGATAGTCTTTCACTGAAGTTTGAATGACAGCAAGTCTCCTCAAGTCTCCCGGGATTCTTCTCAATATTCTGGCCGTTCTCGACAGTGTTGGAGTTTGGATAGTCCCCACTCGTCCTCCGACTTCCAAGTCCTCCAGTCCCTTTAATAGTCCTTTAGTTACTGTACCGAGTGTTCCATAGTTTGTTTTTTTTTCAATTCCATAGCAAGGTCGAGGTACTTATCCTTCTTTTCAATTTCTTTCAGTTTTATTCTATGGTCAGCGGGACAGCAAAATCTACAATTTTGCAAGTTCTCTTTTTCTAGTTGATTACTATAAGGTCTGGTCTTCTGACCGGGAATAGGTGATCGATTTCTATGTCAAAGTCCCATAGGAGTTTGTGTGTGTCATTCTCCAGGACAGCTGCTGGGTTGTTCATATACCATTTGTTCGTATGGTCAAATTCAAATTTCTTGCACATCTCCCAGTAGATCACCTTGACCACCCAGTCGTGTCTAGTCTTATACTCCTTCTGTGCTGCATATTATTATTATTATTATTATAAATACACTACAAAAATTACATAAACAAAATCTAGGTAGAAAATGAGAAGGAAGGAAACTGGTTGAAAAAAATGATCGGAATCCGATAAAAATTTCCATCCAAAACAGATTTCAATATCAATTTTTTAAAAGTTGGTTTTCTATTGAACTAAACTCTATTAAAATTTTTTTAATCTGAAAAACTTTAATGAAAAAACAAAGAAAAAGGCAAAAAATAAAAATCTTAAAACCAGTGTAGAGAGTTGAAACAAGCAGTTCGTGAAAAATCTGATCACTGCTGCGCAAAAGATATTAAAGACAGGAGCAGAATCAGCAAAAGAAGCAGACTGTCCAACTATGAGTGTCAGAATAAGTTACATAAAGATGAACACATTATTTGTGAATGTCACAAAATTGGCCAAATATAGTACAAATACAATTAAGAATTCACAGTTGTGGTCTAAGCAATTCTTCTTCAAATTTTTCATCTCAATTCAGTGTTTGGTACGGTTCCAAGTGTGCCAGATATTATAGACACACCCTAACCTTGATATTCCACTATTTTCTCAGTGCCCATGAAATGTTTTTAATATTTTTTCCTGTTTTTCGCTTTCTTTCGTCTTCTCAAGAGGTACGCTGGCAGAGCCATGTCAACAATTTAGCATCTCTTCCTTTCTCTGTTTACAAATATCAGATCCGATGTTCTCGCTTAGCTAGGCAGGTTGGATTGAATGTTATCATCACTATATTTTTCTTTTAAATTTTCTAAGATAACGTCTGATCTGCATCGATCCTATTCCTTTACACAGTCAAACAACTATTTTGCACTGTTCCTATTGTATGACGCTTCCATCCTTGTCAAGTCTGTTTTAATTTTTTTTTTTTTTTTTGAGCAAGTTTGCTGCATTTGTTACTTATGTTATACTAAATATAATGAATATTGCATCATCTCTTTCTCAACCAAGACGGCCCGGTCGGCTGGCGCTGCAGAATACACCGACTGTACCTCTGCAGAGGGGTAAGACATCCTCAACGAGTGTCCTGCATATGACACTAAACAATCTGATGGTGACCTTTCAGTGATGCTGGAGCTTTGGGGATTGCGGAGCACCCCTTCATTGCAATTGCTCCAAGGTCCACTCTGTCCCGGAATGGTAACACCTGATAGGGTTATGGATTAAATAGAACTAACTGCATACTTATGCTAAATTGAATTGTTTGATTTAGAACTGTTTGACTAAACTGAATTGCTTGAAATAGAAATTTTTTGACAATTAAACTGTGTACTTACATTTAAACTGCGTGCTTATGCTAAACAGAATTGCTTGAAATAAAACTGTTTTTGACATTGAAACTGTACTTACACTAAACTGAATTGTTTAAAATAAAACTGTTTTGACATATAACTGTGTGTAAACAAAACCTCTCCTTATAATAAACTGAATTAGAACTGTTTGTCAAAAGCATTTCTATTTCAAGCTATTCAGTTTATTCAATTAAACTGTGTACTCATGTTAAACTGAATTGTTTGAAATAGAGCTGACTATTTGCATAGAAATGGATTTGGCATTAAATAACCTACAAAGGTTGATATGCCATAAAACACAACCAACCAACCAATCAAATCAACCTAGATGGCATTTGCTTCTTTAGAGTATTGTCATATATTTACACTTGAGCAATAATTCACAAAGTGGAGCTGAGAAGTTTTTTGAATGAGCCTGGAATTGACCTGAGTATTTTCCTTAGCAAATAATAGACTTAAAAAGAAACACAATGTATTGTATGTTTGAAATGTAATTTTCTCAATTAAAATTGATCCTACCCTTTGATATATATATATATATATATATATATATATATATATATATATATATATATATATTGTATGATTGAAAAGAGAGAAGACTTAAGGCTTAAGCTGAATCAAAGTTTAGCAATTCAATTTAACAATCTGATTGACATCGGGAGCAGTATAGTTATTTGCTGGGATTTATATTTTCTACTACCTTTGGTTTTTGTAATAAAATGCATTTCTTGTTACATGGATTTTCTCTTTGTCTTTTTGCGGGCTTGAAATTATTTTATTCTAAAAACGGGCTACAAGGGAGAAAAGTTGAGAAACACAGTGCTAGAGACATCTAGTGGACATTGTTCGTGACAAACTGACAGTAAGTTTCTCCAAATTTCCTTCATACTTTCAACTTTGCTCAAAGATTTCAGCTCTGCCATCGTGGGAACTTTTTTTCAAATTGTAATGGGATCTTCATTTTTTAAAAAAAAACATTTTGTAAAAAATCAGATGATCTTGTGGGTAGAGTGTTCGCCAGTAATCCGGGAGATTTGGGTTCAATCCCTGTTCGCGTCATACCAAAGACTTTAAAATTGAAACTTGATGCTTCTTTGCTTAACACTCAGCAATATAAGGTATATATCAAGGGTAAAGTGGAGCAATCCAGGGAAAGGAGTAGTGCCCTCCCCTACACCTCGGTGTAGTAGTTATTGAAAAAGAGCCTTCTGGTCGCCCTCGACTACGGTCACCAACTTACTTTATTACTGGATGATTTGTAGTAGCAAAAAATGACATTTTTTTTAGATAATTTCAACTTTACAGTATAAAAATAACATTTCAAGAACTTTGTCGTGGGGCATTTTCTTGTTTAAATTCTATACTTCTTCAGTATTTAACTAAAAGTAGAATTAAGTTAAAGTACTGACTGATTTTATGGTTGGCTTGTTTTAATGCTACAAATGAAAACAATCACTCCATGTGCTCCGAAACAGTAGTTAAATTTAGTGTATGAATATGTATATAAGTAATCGTAAAAACAATAATTGGAAAGTATTACGATTATCAATAAAACTACTTGGAAAATAT
>OY757910.1:75131462-75146462 GCA_963585895.1 Sepioteuthis lessoniana | reverse complement strand
ACCCTCACCTACACCTCGGTGTGGTATCTTTTAAAAAAAGGGAGCCTTTGGGTCACCCTGAACTACCAACTATTTTACCCTAGCTGGATGGAGAATAATTGGATTCATACCTTTCCCCGGCGCAATGGGAACAGTCTCAACCGGGATTTGAACTCACACCGCAGTGTGTATTTATTTAGCCTCTTCACCACGTGCAGGATTTGACGCTGGTGGGAATTCAAAGTTTTCCTTCTTCTGGATTAGTTGTCTTAGTAAGGTTAATGAGCATAGTCTGTCCTACTATTTAACCAAAGCTGGAGGGAGGATAGATCAACTCATTCCTTTCTAAAGAAGATTAGTGCTAAGTGAAAAGCAAATCAGCCTCGTGCAGATTTGAACTCGCGTCTCTGGTTTCATTTCCAACGACGAAGTGTTTGGTTTGGTTTGATTTTATTTTATGGCATATCAACCATTGTAGGTTATTTAATGCCAAATCCGGTTTATTCTAATATATTACATATATATGATCTGTAAACATGTCAACCAAGTAAAATGTTTGCAAGTATTGCTATGTATCAATTACAATTCAATGAGACATCAATCATTTGTTAACACACAGTTAAAGGATCAAACAGTTCGATTTCTAACACTTCAATTGAGCATAAGTCATTTGTATGCATTCAGTTTAAATATCAAGCAGTTCTATTTGACCGATGAATAGGACCCTATCATGTGATACCATTCCGGACTCAGGAGCGATGGAAATGAAGAAGTACTCTGCATTCTCTCAAACCTCAGCATTACTGGAGCTTACGATCAGATTATTTAATGTCGTATACTGGACACTCGTTGTGGGGGGGGGGTCTCATCCCTCTGCAGAGATGCAATCGGTGTATTCTACAGCCCCAGCTTACTGGGCTGCCTCTGTGTGTGTGTGTGTGTGTGTGTGTGTGTGTGTGTGTGTGTGTGTGTGTGTGTGTGTGTGCACGCACCCACCCGCATCCGCAGTAATTAACTGACAAAATTTTATAAAGTTATGATTAATTTTCTTGGTTATTATTTGCTTTTCTGTGAAACCAAATCGGTCTGGGGTTTTTCCAATTTAACTTAGTTTTTATTAATGCTGTTGCTGTTGGTGGTGTTTTGCTTTGTTTTTAATGCTATCATTGAAAAGTTATTGATCAATGTTAATCCAGGATCTGACAATTTATTGATCAATGCTAATCCAGGATCTGACAAGCAGTTGCAATTGAACTGTCAGATTATTAGACGATACAAATGTTCAGGATATCTACATTTCCCAAATGACATTCAGCTGTCAAAAACCAAAACGCTCAAGAATGAAAATACCGAAAATCCAAGTCAAGAGGCGACTGAACTATTGATCTCATTCTTTTCTTTTTAAATTCTTTTTATTGAGCCCAATTAACTAAAAATTAAGCCAGAATTTTCAAGGTTTGAAATCTATCTCTTATAGAGATGAACATTCTATTTCTGTGTCTGTTCGCTGATACATAATGGGATTCTTGAATGTTGACATTTGTCTTCGACGGCAGGAAGAAGAAACAAACATATTTTTCTTAAAAAAAGGTTTTATTTTGGATGTTACATCTTCAAACCTATAAGAAGGAATATGTGAAATAGTATTCTCACCGAGAACAGTGTGGAAATTTTGTCGGTCCCCAAAATAGTTTTCACTATCTTGGGACCAATATTAGTCGGTTGGTTGATTTGGTTAAATGGGATATCAACCAGTGCAGGTTATTTAATGTCAAATCCTGTCTATACATATATATAAAACATATCTTTATTTAAAAGCTCATTTTGTTGATAACATTTTGAAACGAGTCTGAGCTCTTTTTTTTTTTTTTGCAAACGATTAAATAGTTTCAAATATTGTTATCTAATACGAATTATTCTATTTATTATCAATCATTTTTTCACTCACAGTAAAATGGTTTCAAATATTGCAATGTAACAGTTACAAATTAAGACTAGACATTTGTTTACACAGATTTAAATAGATATACATGATATGTAAGAGATTAATTTGTCGGTAATTTCTTTTTTTAAATGAATTAGGACTAATTTTTTTGAACACTGGTATTGCTATTGTTTCTACACAGTTAATTGGTTTCAGATATTATTATCTAGCACTCATAATTCCATTCAAACTTAATCATTTGTTTTCAAACAGTGAAGTGGTTACAAGTAATGATATGCCATAAAACCCAAACAACCAAACAGCCAACAACAAGTATTGTTATTTAACACAATTTTTCTATTGAACATTACTTATTTATTTGCACACAGTTAAATATTTCCAAGTATTGCTATGTATCACTAACAATTCAATGAGTCACCGATCATTTATTTACAGAGTTGAATTATCTAACAGTTCTATTTCTAACAATTCAATTTAGCTTAAGTCATTTATTTGCACTTAGTTTAAATGCCAAATACCTCTATTTGACTCAGAGATAGGACCCTTTCAGTTGCTACCACTCTGGGGCCAAAGCGGGAATGATGACAATGAAGGCGTACTCCGCATTCCCCAAAACTCCAGCATTACTGTCAGATTGTTTTGTGTCATATCCAGGACATAAGTTGAGTGCGGGGTCTCACCACTTTGCAGAAACGCAGTCGTTGTATTCTATAAAACCAGTCGACTGAGCTGGTCTTGGTATCAAGTCACTTGTCGTATCTTCTAAGTCTTATGTGACTCCTTCTCGCAACTGATCAAGAATTTAAGAACTTTCTTCTGTATCTTTCCCTGCAGAGACCAATCTCTGTCACATCTGCTGTCATTGAGCATCAATTGGTGATGGGAGAGGGTTTCTAGAAAACATTGTCTAAACACTTAACTATTTTATACTATTATCAGTTTTGGAAAATATTTTTATTTTCCTTTACGGACAAAAATCAGTGTTTGAAATTAAATTCGTATATTTTGTGAGTTCTTACTTAATGTTATTTAACCTTGAATAAGTAAATATTTTTGTAAGCGATCTATTTTTTAAGTTGTTCTATTGTCTTGTTCTAAATGAAAAGGGATTACTCACGCCAGTCTTTTCCTGGATTTTTGTGTAACTGATACAAATATCTAATATTATTTAAAAAACATATTTAATATTTAATCACCATATTAGCGTTGAATTTTACTTGTCATTGAGAAAAAATAAGCCATCTTTTTGCACATCTATATATGTTGAATCATCAGCCCAGCCTCAGTGGTCCATTTTTGAGTTTGGGTAAAGATTAAATTCGAAAACCTCCTTACAAAGTCTCATCAATTATCAGTGGCTATGTATCTTTTCAAACAATAAAGCCTTTAACCAGATAATAGCTCAGCAAAAACAGAACCTTTCGCTTTCAATGAAAAGATTCACTTTTGTAGACTCTAAGCAATTCGTGTTCTTGGAAACTAAATACCATTTGAATGATGAAAATATCTATCTAAGCAGAATATTGTTATTCAAATCAATATATCAATATTGGCGTTAATACAAACACGCATGCACACATACAAACACTCAGATGCACACACAGACACACAGACACACACATGATATATATATATATATATATATATATATATATATATATATATATATATATATATATATATATACTTTGTGTATGTGCTCCAATATCTTTATAAACTAGTGTGTATGTGTTCTTTTCTTTTTCATTTTTCGACGTAAATCGAACTTCGTGTCATAAAGTCACGAAATAATTCCTAAATTCATACATCTATTAAAAAAAAATATGTAAATATGAGAGAGAGAGAGAGAGAGAGAGAGAGAGAGAGAGAGAGAGAGAGAGAGGAAGTAAGGAAAAATAAAGAAAGAAAGAAATCGTGCACACACCAAGACACACGAATAAATTCCCTGTTTAATTTTAGATTTGGAAATATCTTTTATAGACGATATAAATATTAGCGAAAATTCAAGCGAAATATGCCAAAACCTTCATTTCCTAAAACCTCGTCTTTAAAAGATCTTTTTCTTTTTACCCGAATAACAAAATAATTTCATATCTATCGAACAATATCAGAATGTGTTCAGAAAATTGTTTAGGCTTTGTGTTCGAGAAAATCGCAAATACCTCGAAATTTAATATTCCTCTTCTTATATATGGGTAAGTATTGATATAATCCAGTAATCTGGATATTACTTGGACTATCACTCACTATTTCGACCAATGTATTATCTGGGCATTCTGAAATATTTCTACGTCACTTTATCACTGTTTTAATACATTTTTGTTTTCTATTTTAGCATATAATAAAATTGAGAAGAACACGTTAATCCAAAAATGAAAAATTATTAAATGAACTCATTAAAAAATCAGAATGCGATAAAAACTGTCATATTTAAAAAAACAAAAACAACTTATTCTTCGTCGAAAAACTTTAGTAAAAAAAACAAATCTATTTACATCCTTTCTGAGAACGTGAACTTATTTTAAGTACGTAACCAGGTTCAATAGTTTAACGAGAGCAAGGTCCAATTGTTTGGGGAGACCAAGATCACTAAATAGATCATAATGGAGAATATGTGTCTGTCTGTAACCAAAATACGTTACCACATATGTCGCACTTCCCTTGGTTAATTATATCGCATTCTACACAATTCTCTTTAAATCTCAGTTATTATGAAAATTATTTTCTATCATTAACACTGTTGGCCTTACCTACATACTGATAACATGGGATTGTATTTGTATATACAACCTAATAGCGGTTTATAGTGTGAACGGAAAAACTAATTTACATATTGATCTTTAAAATTTGATCTTAATAAATAGCTGCTTGATATTGATTTCTAATTGTTTGGTTTTAATTTTATAAATATGAGCAAGTTCCGTCGATAAATCTTTAAAGAAATCCATTAAGAAAAAGAAAGAAATGTAACTTATTCTTTTCTATCAAATTTTGTTGAATAGTTGAATTAGGAAAATTTAACAATGAAAGTCAGAAGAGATAGGAAGAACTACCCTCCACGCTATGTAAGGTAATTAAACGTTTCATAGAAAATTGAAATTGAAAAAAATAGATAAATGAGCAGACAATGTCCGAACGGCCTGGCCAAAGCACTCGGTGTAATAAAAAAAATGACTTGGAAAAAAACCCGGGGTTCAAAACCTTTTGCGTAGGTGTGGAACCAGCGGAAATGGATGTTCCTCCCGCTGACCCCAGCCGGAGGGAAGAGGACGACTCGTCTTGAAGGAGTCGATATGAGACGTAACGAGGTAAAGACAGGAGTTGAACACTAGCCACGAAGATGTAAGAAGAGGAAATTTACGAGCCCCATTTTGGGGGTGGGCTCCAAAGGGGGCTTACACTGGATGCGATCAAGCAGATAAGCATGTTAGAACTACAACAGAAAACCAGGTAGAAAATTCAAGGTCTGTTTTGGCTTTCTCTTTCTCATCATGACATGTTGTTTCTCTTTGCCCGGCTAACGTGTTCGACTTTCATACTTTCTTTCTATCTTCCGGATACTACTTACAAATTGTAATAATAAATAAACCTTTGATTAGTTAACTAAAACAGAGTTTCGTACGTTTGTCAACTTTTACTACGGTGGAGTCATAATGGTGTCGTGGAGTTACAAATGTCTATTTAGTACTGTTATTTTATAAACGTCTATTCGATACCGTAGCGGTACAGCTATTCTATTCTTCTCTCTGTTTATAATCTTTTTATATAATTTTTTTTTTTGGATCATTGTTTTCTTTTGTTTGTTTCTTTGTTTTTTTAGGTTGTTTAGTTTTTCTAATTTAATATAAAATCTTATATTAGAAATTAAATACTTGAGTCCCGATGGCACATATTTTTGTAAGCGTAATGAATTATCTTAGATTCATTATATTTTTTTAAATTTCTTTTCAGAATACTAACTCCCTTCTATTGGTCAAATAGAACTGTTCTATATTTTACTAGTATTTTACTATTAGTAATATTGGATAGAATTATACGTCTTAAATTGTAATACTTGAAAGCATTCCATTTAACTGCGTGCAAAAAAATGAGCTCTGGCTTCTTTAAAAATGTTTCTTAAAATCAATTTGTTTACAAACCACAAAAAATATTTGTGTGTGTGGGGGGGACAGAATTAGTCATTGAATAACATATAAAGGTCGATATAACAAAAAAAAACACAACCAATTAAGAAACCTTGATAAGTAAAAAACAAGCACAAAAGTCGCTGTTTTTTTACAATCGAATGTTTTATAATATTTTGGTAACTTAAAGTACAATTTAACATCTCTGGCTGCTTTGGCCAAGGTCGTGAGGCGGGGTGGAGAACCTCAAAGAACTGAAAGATGCCAAACTCAACTGATACTATCCAATATTACTCGCTGGATATGTCTCGCTAAATTTGGTTTGGAACACGACCTTGGAATCCACGGTTTTACGTCTATCCTACCTTGCTTGATCGTTTAGGTACTTAGCAACCAAAGTGAAATTTCTTGGACCATCTACTTACTCTGCAGTAATAATTACACCTTCACTCTCCGTTCAACAAATGTGTGTTATCATATTTACCCAACCCCTCCGCTCGGGCAGGATATGACACAAGGTCAATTTTTATAGCGGAGTTTAACAGGTTCGAATTCAGAGTTTTCCTTCTCCTAGTTGCCTAACCAAGGCTAAAGAACCTAGTCTGCCCTACTATTTACCCATAGCTAGAGGGAGAATAATTGGATTCATACCTTTCCCAAGGGTATTAGTGCTATGTGAAATGCAATCAGTCTCGTCCAGGGTTTGAACTCGTGTCGCCGTGTCCATTTCCTACGACGATAACCATTACACCACGGGCACTTCCTTCTACGGTGTTATACATCTGTTATATACCGTACCTATGAATATTAATGGGTATGTCCCAATCCTCATAAATACGATGAACACTACTGTAAGAGGTGGGTAGTTCACCACTCGCAGGAGGTCACCTACCTCACGCTGTTGGCGAGTATTGTATTTTGTTAATGTTATAAGGATTTCCATTTCATTTCCAGCCTCTGTTTTTGAAATTTCTCATTCAGTAACCTTTTGTTAGGTTACAACAGACCCAATTCGAATTCAAAACTCTAAAGTTTCCGAATTAGATTACCTTGCCTGTTTATCTGAGCGATCTTCAAATCCCACACGGATTAAATCAACACACAACGTGTCAGCTCATCAACTACCACAATACTACCAACCACTATGGGTACCTACAACTACTTGAACAGCGTTTGTCACCTGATATACGCAATGCAAACTAACACGTACCCAAATATTGAGAAAAAAAAAGATTTCATGGTATCTGATGAAGCTGTTTGGTGAAATAAGTTATACGGATAAATCAATTATTTCAACTTGTTTTTCCTTTTTCATTCATATTTCTCAACCACATTGATAGATATCATTATCCAAACTATTTTTCTCTTATTGATTTTATAGATCAGGGGGTAATCGATACATCTTCATTAATCATTTAGTGCAAATTAAGATTTATGATTATAATACCGAGGGAAAATGAGGGTCCGTGGCGTTTAACTACCCACCCTTCATGTAACAGAATAGTATCTAGATAAAGATATCTACTAACAAGCGACAGACAGATAGACATTGAAATAAAGAGAGAGGGGAGAAAGAGAGAGAGAGAGAAAGAGAGAGAGAGTAGAGGTAGAATGAGTTGCATGCTTTTCTCTGAAGGATTAATTTGAAAGTAGACATTTGCCGCCTCAACCGGAAATCGATCTCATGTTTCTAATTTTGCTTTTTGCTCCTGAAAAATGACAACCACTTCCTATAACAGCATCAAATCGATGTCGACTTTTCATCTGCTTTGCTTCTTCTTAAACTTTTAAACCAAAATTGTAAATTTCTCTTTTTCTTTTCTATCTCTCTTCAAGGGTAATATAATTTTTCTTTTCATCCTTTATAAAATCTTATTTTCTTTACTTGAGTTTTCGTTTCTAGTATCGTCACTTTTCTTTCTTTCACTCTTTCTTTCAGCATTTTTCTTTATTTTGTTCTTACTTACGTATATGTTTCCTGCTTGTTGCTTTCGTCACTTTATGGTAAATATATATATATATATATATATATATATAACGTGGAGGAAAACGAGATATCCTAAAAAGTATCCTTATGTAATAAAAGAAACTCAACGAACATCAATGCACAGAAAATAAAGAAAGTCCAACAAGAAATAACCATATTCTTTCATTCTCGCTTTCTTTCTTTCTTTCTTTCTTTCTTTCTTTCTTAACACCCAAAGAGTAATTTAAGAAAAAAATTCTTAAATTACTCTTTGGGTGTTTCTTTTATTCATTCTTTCTTTCTTTCTTTCTTTCTTTCTTTCTTTCTTATTCTTCAATTATGCTTTCTTTCTGTCTTACTTTCTTTCTTTTTCTTAAATTATTCTTTGTGAGTTTCTTTCTTTCTTTCAGCATTTTTTTCTTATTCTTCAATTACGTTTTCGTTCACTCTTTCTTTGTTTCTCTGTTTCTTTCTTTACGCTTTTATCTCTTACATTACTCTTTGTGACTTTCTTTCTTTCTTTCTTTCTTTAATTACGTTTTCCTTCTCTCTTTTTTCTTTCTTTTTCTTCATTCACTCTTTTTTTCTTTCTTTCTTTCTTTCTTTCTTTCTTTCTTTCTTTCCTTACGCTTTTTTCTTAGATTAATTTTTGTGAGTTTCTTTCTTTCTTTCTTTCTTTCTTTCTTTCTTTCTCTTTAATTATACTTTCGTTCACTCTTTCTTTCTTTCTAGCCCGGAGTCGTAACACCTGATAAAGTCCTGTCTATAAGTCAAATAAAAGTATTTGACATTTAAACTGTTAAAACAATTTAATTGTGCTAAATTGAAATGTTAGAAATAGAGCTGTTCGATCATTTAACAATGTAAATAAATGTTTAACGGAATTGATAGTGATACAAAGCAATACTTGGAACCATTTAACTTTGCTAATTATGTTAATTTAATAGTTTGATCATTTAACTGTGTATGTACAATATCTGTTCACAAGTTATATATTTATTGAATATGTAAAAACAGGATTTGGCATCAAATATCCAACAATGATTGACATCCCATAAAACCCAACCAGACCAAACCAACTCTCTTTCCCTTTCTCCCTATCCCCCTTCTCTCTCTCTCTCTCTCTCTCTCTCTCTTTTTATTTATATATATATATATATATAATTTTTGTTGTAGGTCCAAAGAGAGAATAAAAATATTTTTAAACAGGTTGGTCCACGAAGAGATTTGTATTTTTTAAATTTATTTATTTACTTTCTTCTTACATACGTGTATGTTTCCAGCTTGTTATTTATTTATTTTGTTCTTACATACATAATGTTTCCAGCTTGTTGCTTTTGTCGCTTTATATATATATATATATATATATATATATATATATATATATATATATATATATATATATATATATATATCATAGAGGAAAACAAGATAACACAAAAAAGTATCCTTATGTAATAAAAGAAACTGAACGAACATCAATGCACAGAAAATAAAGAAAGTTCAACAAGAAATAACCCATATAAAAAATATACTATAATACTTTATAAGACAAATCAATAAAATCAGAAATTCATTAAAATACTGGCAATTATGATTAGCAAGGCAAACGGTAAATGAAGTAAGTGGAAGGAAAAACAATTTGGGAGCAAAACTAAAAAAAATACCCCCCAAGAAGAAAGAGTTTAGAAGTGGGAATAATTTTCAAGCATCTGCTTAGAAAACCCTCCGGAAATCACTGATAAACCTACTGAAAAAATATTTATAGTCATCTAGACAAGGACAGCTAAAAAATTTTGCATATAAGCAGATATGATTTATCGTGATATGACATTTCATTGATATATGTGTATTTTTTTATCCATAAGTCAGACATATACAGGAAGAGGGATAGAAAGATACACCCTATTGCATAAAAAAAACCCTTCGAATTTTTGTTTTTTAGAGGAAGCAGGCATATTCTAACATTATAGTTTCCCTAGGGGTATTTTTCTACTGCAATTCTCAAACAGTTCTTTCCGTTTTCATTTTCTTTTTTTCCTTTTTTTCTTTTCGAAGAGAGAAAATAGAATTTCCGATTTAAAAGCTATAAATTTTGTGCAAATACTTTTAGAATCAAAAAAATTTCACAAAAGAATACGTTTTAATACGTCCACATGATTCTTTTCCGCGAATAAGATTAATCCATTGGAAGAATTTTATTGAGACAAAAGGAAGAAGCAAAAAACAAAAAAGGAACAATTTCTTATCAGATCAGCCTAGTCGGCTCAGTTTTTAGAATACACTGACATCACATCTGCTGAGGAGTAAGACTACCCCTCAACGAGTGTCCTGGTTATGACATTAAACAATCTAATGATGAGGCTCCAGTAATGCTTGAACTTTGAGGATGGTGGAATACCACTTCATTACCATCGCTCCCATGTCCACTCAGGCACAGAATGGTAGCACCTAATAAGGTCCTATCTATGGGTCAAAAAGAACAGTTTGATCATTTTGTACCATAGAACCAACGTTTTGTGCTGTAAAGAAAGAAGTCCGCTGGAAAAGAAATACTCAAACTCGAAGGTAAGCGAAAAAAATATAGCAGTCGTTTTTATTCAGCTATGATCGCTGCAACTCGAAAAGTTCGTTTTTGTTGCGTCCTTCTCCTCCCTTCCTCTCGGTGGTGACAGGGTGTGGGTGAGAGCTGGTTCTTGACACACGCCTGTCACAGCAGATAGGTCGTAGCAGACTGGGGTAGGACGGGTCGGGGCCTCCGGAACCTTTAACGCACCCGTTTTGACAACTGCCTTCAACTCTGCCCCAAAATCTCGATACTTGTTTTCTTACATTGAGATTTTGGAGAACAAATCGAAGATCCTCGAATGTTCGATGTCACTAGTGAAACACGTGATGATACATCTGTGATTATTTTAAAATCATGTCTAACTTTGCTGGTCATTCTGCCCGCATGCGCTAGTCTCGCGACACCTTCACTGATTGATGACAGCGCCCGTCCGTAATATTACCATTTAACTGTGTGCAAACAAATGACTGATGTTTAAATGAATTAATTATACTTAGCAATACTTGGAACCATTTACTTGTGTGTAAAAGAATAAGTTAATCTCGTTTAAAAACATTATCAACAAAGTATGTTTACATATATTACATATTTGATGTGTGTATATAGAGGGTTTGGCATAAAACAATCTAAAACCAAGCCACACCAAGCCAAACTAAACATTTAGATCAAGCAAGAGAATTAAAATATCAAAGTTGTCCGGTTCGATCCTAGTGTCCGAGAAAAAACGTGTTAGGATTATCAAGTTCTGTTGATATCATGGAGTTCACTGCCCCACCTCTCTCTCTTTCTCTCTCTCTCTCTCTCTCTCTCTCTCTCTCTCTCTCTCTCTCTTTCGAAACAGCACCTAGCGTCCGCACTAAGATGATGCATTTAACGTATCTATGTGTATGATGAGTTCATAATAGCATGTCGCTTATAAGTTCGTCTTAACTTCATGATGAGGGCTCAACATGTCTTATTCGTTTTATTGAGACGGTTTGTGAGAGAAGAGATTGGTGTCCATACAGTAGCTGTTTAGTGATATGTTGTTTTCAGGATTTGTTAACGATTTAAAAGTTTTCTTCACTAATACATAGATATTCAAATATTCATTAATGAAAATGATAAACACTCCTCCGGTCTGAATGGTTCAGTGGTTAGAATATCAATCTATCAAAATTCCTTCGAATAATATTTTTATACGGATCGTAGTTTCATGCCTTTTGGGGGAGGAGAGGTCAAAAGGAATTCGATTCAAATTAACTGCAAACAGACAGAAGCTGGTTAGTTGTATTTTACGGCATATCAACTCTTGTAGATTACCTAATGCCAAATCCTGCTTTAAAATGTATGTTAAATATACACGATTTGTAAAAATATAGTTTACTGGCATAGATTTTTAAACGAGCCAGAACTGATTAGTTTTCACATTGTATTGCTATGTATCATAAAGAGTTTCGTTTGCACGCAAATGGTTTTAAGAATTGCTTTCTAACACAAATAATTTTATTCATGTACAGTTTAATGGCTTCAAGTATTGCTAACACTAATCGTTTAATTTGTGCACAGTTTAATGGTACCAAGTATTGCTAAAACTAATTCATTTATTCGTGCACAGTTAAATAACTTCAAGTATTGCGATATAAATACTTATAATCTAACTTAACATTGCCCAGTCGGCTGGGGCTGTAGAATACACTGACTGCTTCTCTGCAAAGGGGTAAGACCCCCCACAACGAGTGTCCTGGATATGACACTAAACAATCTGATGGTGAGGTTCCAGCAATGCTGGAGCTTTGGGGAATGCAGGGTAACCCTTCATTGCCATCGCTCCCAGGTCCACTCTGGCCCGGAGTTGTAGCACCCGATAGGGTCCTATCTATTGGTTAAATAGAACTAACAGCATACTTATGCTAAACCGAATTGTTTGAAATAGAAATGTTTTTGACAATTAAACCGTACTTACATTTAAACTGCGTGCTTATGCTTATTGTTTACAGACAGTTAAATGTCAAAACAGTTCTATATTAAACAATTCAGTTGAGTGTAAGTAGAGTTTCATAGTCAAAAACTGTTTCATTTTAAATAATTCAGTTTAGCATAAGCACGGAATTTAAATGCAAGTACAGTTTATTTGTCAAAATCATTTCTATTTCAAGCTATTCAGTTTAGTCAAACAGTTCTAATTCAAACAATTCCGTATAGCGTAAGTATGCAGTTAGTTCTATTTAACCATAGATTGGGCCCTATCAGGTGCTACCATTCCGGGCCAAAGCGGACCTGGGAGCAATGGCAATGAAGGGATACTCCGCATTCCCCAAAGCTCCAGCATCACTGGAGTCTTACCATCAGATTATTTAGTGTCATATGCAGGACACTCATTGGGGGTGGGGAGTCTTATCTCTCTGCAGAGCTGCAGTCGGTGTATTCTACGGCCCCAGCCGACTGGGCAATTTGATTCCTCGATAGAATGTACTGGTGCTTCACTTTGATCCTTGGCATAGGACTGAGGAGTAACTCTCTAATCCAATGTAAAATGCTGGTCGGGGATAATTTAATGGTTTGGTTAGGTTTGTTTGGTTTTATGGCATATCAACCTTTGTAGGTTATTTAACGCCAAATCCATTTTTATGTAAATTATCTGTTCTATTGAAAACAGTTCAGTTTAGCATCAGTACACAGTTTAATTGTCAAAAATATTTCAATTTCAAACTATTCGAGCAGTTATATGTAATAATTCAGTTAAGTGTAAATACAGTTTTAATGTCGAAAAACAGTTCTATTTGAAATAATTCAGTTAAGCATAAGCACGTAGTTTAAGTGTAAGTACGGTTTAATTCTCAAAAACGTTTCTATTTCAAGCTATTCAGTTTACTCAATTCATTTTAGCATAAGTATGCTGTTAGTTTTATTTAACCCATAGATAGGGCCCTATCAGGTGCTACAACTCAGAGTGGACCTGGGAGCGATGGCAATGAAGGGGTACTCCGCATTCCCCAAAGCTCCAGCACTGCTGGAACCTCACCATCAGATTGTTTAGTGTCATATCCAGGACACTCGTTGGGGGGGGGGTCTTACCCCTCTGCAGAGGTGCAGTCAGTGTATTCTACAGCCCCAGCTGACTGGGCAATACACAGATTTAAATGTCAGACAGTTTTATTTCAGATAATTCAGTTCAGCATAAGTACACAGTTTAGACGTCAAAAACAGTTCTATTTCGAGCAATTCCGTTCAGCACTAGTACGCAGTTCCAATGTCAAAACAGTTCTATTTTAAACAATTCAGTTTAGCATAAATACGCAGTTTAAATGCAAAAATCAGTATAGTGAAAGAAGCACGGTTTTGTTCTATTTAACCCATAGATAGGACCCTTATCAGCTGCTACCACTCCAGGCCAGAGTGGACCTGGGAGCGATAGCAACGAAGGGGTACTCTGCATTCCCCAAAGCTCCAGCATTGCTGGAACCTCACCATCAGATTGTTCAGTGTCATATCCAGGACACTTGTTGGGGGGTCTTACCCCCCTGCAGAGAAGCAGTCGGTGTATTCTACAGCCCCAGCCGACTGGGCAAGATAATTTAATGCTAGGCAAATATATCAATCCATATAAGTATAATACTGTCATATTTTATGGGCTCTATGCTTGTGTATATGAGATAAAAATCATTTTCATTAAAACATTTTCATAAATATGAATATCTACCTCCGGAAGCTGTTATGACGCTAAGATCCACTAAATAACAGCATAAATAAATACTTTCATCCTATAATGAACAAGTCTCTTCATTTTTAGGGATTCACTTCCAATACAAGACTGCATGTGCAGAAACTTATCATCCTGGCTGAGCATATGTCTATGTGAGTATGATGGCAATTATATATATATAAACCGGGACATTGGCCCAGCGGTTAGAGTGTTAGCCAATGGCCCGGGAGACCTGGGTTCAATCCCAGGTCGAGTCATACCAAAGACTTTAAAAATGGAACTTGATACCACCTTGCTTAACACTCAGCATTATAAGGTACGGTTCAAGGTTAAAGTGGAGCAATCCTGGGAATGGAGTAGCGCCCTCCCCTACACCTTGGTGTAGTAGCTATCGAAAAGGGAGCCTTCGGGTCACCCTCGACTATGGTCGCTAACTTTACTTACTTTATATATATATATATATATATATATATATATATATATATATATATATATATATATATATATATATATATATATATATATATATATATATATATATATATATATATATATATATATATATATATATATATATATATATATATATATATATATATATATATATATATATATATATATATATATATATATATATATATATATATATATATATATATAGTTTTATGCCAATGTACAAAAATCGCAGATAAACGAAGATGCAAATGTAAAAGATATACATATACGTTTACA
>OY757910.1:75103962-75126462 GCA_963585895.1 Sepioteuthis lessoniana | reverse complement strand
TTAATTATATTACATAGCAACATAGCAACATATTACACAAGATGGGGAACCCAGTCTTAGCTCCACACCATTTCTAAAGTTTCTAACTCCCCAGATTGAAATCCCTTTGTTTATTATATGCAGGAAGCAGTTGAGCGCGAGAAAACATAACTCCATGCCACACTAAAGATGAACTAAAGGCAAAGGTGACGGCAGCATTTACCAATTTAAACAATGAGACCATCGGAAATGTTTGCAGAACACTTCGAAGTCAACTAAAAGCTAAATGCTATGGTTGAGGTTAGTGCTCATTTCTTTGAATAAACTTATTCTTTAGTATTTCAATATATTTTCATGCAAGTTTGGTATATATATCAGATAAAATAAGATGTCATTAATATTTTGATTTTTATATCATTTTGATGACAATTTACCCATCCCACCCTGTGTGTCAATCTCTCTCTCTCTCTCTCTCTCTCTCTCTCTCTCTCTCTCTCTCTCTGTATATATATATATATATAATACATATATGCATGTAAAATACACATATATTTCATACAACAAATATTTAATTTAAACATAATCATCACCCGTGTTAATACATTTCAACAAACGATTCTCCTTAGATCACAGAAATCAAATATCATAAAGTAAAAATTTAGGATCAAAATTCACTTAAAACTTTGGACATATTGATCCATTCTCGTATTTCTGTTTGTTGACATGCACTAACACAAACACTTATATGTACAGAACAATCTAGAGTTGACTTATTGTAACTCTTTATCAGTCAAAAGCTGTAGTAATATTGTTTTCGGGAGCTGTTTCTAAATTGCAGCACGACCTCGTCAAGTTCACTAGAAAAAAGTTTTCGACGACCTAACCGAAATTAATTCGCCAAAATATTGCCAGGGCACAGAATCTAATGTGACACTATGCGGGTGGTACGCCAGGCAGACAATCCCTTTGTCTGTTTTGACGCGAAACAAAACAAAGACCTGAGCTTGAGATCTCTGACAAGACCGGAAGTGGGGGAGAAAAGACCAGTTGGAAAAGGAACCCAGAGAGGGCCAGTCGGCGAAGAGTGACGCAGAGAGGTAGTTGAGAACAGACAGCAGAAGGGACCAGTCAATATGAGTTAGCAGTCCAGAGTGGAAAACAATCAGCGGAAGGAGGCAGTGAGGAAGACGATCAAAGATGAGTTGAGATTCCTACTGGCTTCTGTAGGAGTTTCGCGAAAAATACACTCCCAGCGATAGTCTACAAGATGTATGAAAAGCTGTACAAAAAAGTGTCTCAAAACTACCCGTCTTGCATTCGGAGCTGACCTAAGTCCATATTGTTCGTTTGTTCTTTTTCTCTCACTCCCTCGGTTGTATTTCTTGTGGCCGTAAAGAAATGTGTGATACCCCTGTCGGAACCCACTGGATGAATCACGGGCCATGAATAGTATTGGTTTTAAGAAGTTGATGTATTCGGGGCGGTCGAAGGGGTGTATCACACTAAAAGATATCTATCATTAAAGGACAAAAAAGCGAAACTCCCAAATATATATATATATATATATATATGTATATATATATATGTGTGTGTGTGTGTGTGTGTGTGCATTGCAATTTAGCCATTATTCCCTGGGTACTCCCTCTAAATCCCTTGTAGCAATTATCATCATCAATATATATACCTATATATATATATATATAGTGTGTGTGTGTGTGCGTGTGCAGTTAAAATACTTCTATATCTACCGGGAGTATGCCGAATGTCTGAGATAATATATGGATAGTTTAACAAAGAAATTGAAACCGAATATTTCAGCTAACATTTCCACGCTTTTGAAATCATTTGTCAATAATACATTTTACCTATAATTGCAGATCTGAGTTCGAAAGTTCTTTGAATGGAAGTTGTTTCGAGATAAATATCATCAACTAAGCTACCGTCAATATTAAAAATCAGATGTTGATATCTCTCTATGGTCTAAAAAGGAAGAAAAAAGGAAGAGACTCTGTGTGTGTGTGTGTGTGTGTGAATGTTTAGTTAGTGAATAAAATAGTTGTATCTCGTACTCTCAACAAATAACGAAATTGATGTTCAAGCTCAGATAAAAATATATCAGGATTTGAAAGGCTGATTTTCCAGGCAAGCAATATCTTCTTCGTGGATCATCACAATGACACAAATCTACCACTACTTATTTCTATATAGTAGTTCTGAGTTAATCTTAGTAAAGACTTTTCTTTAATTATAAGGCATCAATATGACTAAACATTCTTTTCTGTTGTTTTATGCCTCATACAAGCCAGGAATCATTTATTGCTACAAAAGACATGTAATCTAGTATAACCTATCGTTCGAGACATCAACAAGTAAACCTCACTGGCCCCCAAAAAATGCCACCAAATAGGATTTCTTGCTTGAGCATACCGATTACAAAAAGATTTTCGGATACGTCTACCTACCAACAATATATTTATCTGTTATAAAACAGAATTAAAAGGCAGAACAAAGAGACTATATGATACATAAATACTAGGAGATATATGATACATAAATACTAGGAGACTATATGATACATAAATACTAGGAGACTATATGATACATAAATACTAGGAGATAAGAACACTGATTAGGTCTGATTTCTTCGTTTAATTGAATATCAACTTACCGTGTTTTTTTTAATACTTGAAGAACAGCAATGGCACAATTTTATCCATAGCTGAGGAAAATACCTTTCCAAAAGAGATTTGTCCGAAAATGAACGTGAATAGCGCAACTGAAGTTCGAACTTACTCACTACAACGGCAAGAACGTTGATAACTATGCCATTGTGACTCTCTGTCTCAGTAAGTATTTATTTGAATGAAAAACACGTGTGATAACTAGTGAGACTAGCGACTGCCTGACTGCTGCTACAGTATCGGAAAGAATATTGAACTCTATAGGCAAGTTTGGTAATTGCTGAAGACTCTCTGATACTTTAGCATCGTATGTTCGAAATATTATATATTGGGATGGATTTAACAACTGATTGTTAATTTTTGTGATGAAATAGGCTCGCGAAGCTTGGAGTAGGGTCCTATCTATAGGTCAAATAGAACTGTTTGATATTTAAACTGAGTGCATACAAATGACTTATACTAAATTGCACGAATTGTTTGAAATAGAGCTGTTTGATCATTTAACTATATGCGCACAAATGATTGATGAGAGAGAGAGAGAGAGAGAGAGAATGGTTTGAAATAGAACTGTTTTGACATTTTACTGAAATGTTTTGACATTTAACTGTTTGTAAACTAAGACTATGCTTATACAAAACTAAATCCTTTACACCTGTGCTCACAACACACCTTTCTCTCTCTCTCATTCTTAGTGATGCATAACAATATTTTGAATCTTTTAACTTTATTAACTTATGCTAAATGGAATTGTTAGAAATAGAATTGTTTGATTATTCAACTGAATAAGTTCACAAATTATATATTCAATTTGTAAAAACAGGATTTGGCATTAAATAACCAACACTGGTTGATATACCAAAAAAACAAGCCAAACCAGTATTTGATTTGACATGAAAAATTTGAAGGATCAAAACCCAAAATAATTCAAGAAATCATTTCTCTCATTGATTAATTTAAACAATCTATTTGAGAGAAGATTTCTTGAATTATTTTAGGTTTTGATCCTTTTTAACCAATTAAAATCATAGATGAATAATCAAATATTCTAAATATGTTTTCAAGCAAATCTCAATTTTATAAATAGCAATAAAATATATACATCTTCAGTTGATCCGACAGATTTATTAAGTGACTATCTCAAAACCTTTTTGCTTTATACTCTTGAGTGAAAATTTTAACTATCTGTTCTTTCGAGAATGGCTTTAATTCCAACATAGATTAATTAACTTAAACCTAGTAAGAATATTGTTGACATAGATCTATTCATACTGCTACTACCGTATACGATTGCTGATGAAAATTTCAGTTGCAACCGCATACATGTTAAGGCATACATATTTATTTTTCTCTTTACATAGTGACACACTCACATACAGATCTTGTACACACACAAAATATATCAACTCAGATCTAGAAAATTTAACCTACTTCATTAAATGTATCATCTCTTCCTTTGCAGAAGATAAATACTTGGCAAATATTTACGCCCTGAGTAATATAATCTCTTCTTACAAGAAAAAAAACACAGTAATTTCTGTTTTTAACAAACATTTCATTCATTATAAAAAAATAAAATTTATTGATTTGTGAATCGGTGTTTTCACTCAATCATTTACACCTGTACTCGCAACACACCTTTCTCTCTCTCATTCTCTCTCTCTCTCTCTCTCTCTCTCTCTCTCTCTAAATATATATATATATATATGTATGTGTGTTTGTATGTGTGTATATATATATATATATATATATAAATGAAGACAAATTGAAACTACCCTTATATGGATAACTTTACTTGAAGCTACATTTTATTAAAAAAAAAACAAAGTAGACATGTGCGATACAAAAAGATTTAAAAAAACGAGACCGAAAGAAAACAATTTGAATAAGGGTCAAACTTAACAGATAGAGGATATCCGATTAATATGAAAAACTAAATCAAAAAACAAAAAACAAAAACAAATCAAAAAAGATAAAAAGCGTTACACCTCTGTCTCAATAGTCACGTGTACACTTTGGTTTTGCAAAATAAAATGTTATTTCTGTTGAAATTATTCTCATCGCGAAACATCATTTCAATTTTCCATATCATCTTTTTTCTGCTACAGTCAGATTTAATTCCAAACCTTATATATATATATATATATATATATATATATATATATACTTCTTTTCTCCGTTCTTTTGATAAGTAATTTTATGCAAGTGCTCTATATCTAAAAATAGAGATTGCTGTGTTAATTTTAATAAATAATCCATTATAATCAATGGTTTGGTTTTTTTTTTTTTTCATTATTTAACTTTAGATCACAGCTGTTTCATGTTCAGTAGAATTATTGGGTCAAATAAAAAAAGATTGTGAACTTTTACTAAACTGAATTGCCTGAAATAGGACTGCTTTGACATTTAAACTGCGTACTTATGCTAAACTGAACTGTTTGAAAAAGAAATGTTTTAAATAGAACTAAACCGTGTACCTATGCTAAACTGAATGGTTTGAAATAGAATTGTTTTAACATTTAACTGAACTGTTTTGACATTTAAATGTGTGTAAACAAAAACTATGCTTATACTAAACTAAATTGTTTGAAATTTAATTCGGCGTTAAATGACGTGAAAAGGGTTGATACGCCGTTTAACAAAACAACTAGCCAAGCAACTTTAAGAAAAACAATAATCATCATCAAGACATATTGATGGCATGGAGTGCTTTGATTCTCCCTTCCCCCCCCTCTCTCTCTCTCTCTGTATCGTCCATCCTTCTTGGTCAGTCCTGTAGACTACATCCAGTGTTCCCATTGGATGTAGTCTAGATTTGATGTATGTAAGTCTTTGCTGGTCAAAAAACAATGGTATGTCCATGTGTAGGAGTCCATAAGAGAACTTCACTTATGAGCTCGTCTTTACTTCACCAGCAGTGTGCAGCATGTCTTGTTAGTCTTCCTGGGATAGTTTGTAAGATGGGAGGTAAGTGGCTGTTCAGCTGCTGCTTTGTGCTTCCAGGATTTGTTGAAAACAGTACATAGCATTCTTGTTTCATTCCGATCTATGAGGTGCGCCTATGCAGTAGTACTGTTACGGTCAAAGCTTGGAAGAATTTTCGTGCTTATTTTTTCAGAGAAATAAGATTTCCATAAAATCGACAGCCTATCCAAGGCAGTCCACATCTTCCCAGTGCATATGTTGACATCACTTTCCGTAGATGAGATATTACTGCCGACGTATATTCACTGATTTTTAATATTTTACCCACAGCGTAAGAGCCTAAGGGGATTTATAATTTCCCTAAGGTTTTTAGTCCGAAAGTGAACGTAGTAGCGCGACTGGAGTTCGAGCTCGTTTACTAAATGTCGTTGTCCAGAACGTTAGCCACTACGTCATGGGAACTCCCCAGGAGGTGGTTTGAAATATACTGTGTTTCTTTTTCTTTTCTTTATCTTTATAAGTATTTTTGCAATATATATATATATATATGAAGAAAAATTGAAAAAACGAAGTTATCCAAAATTTGACGAATTTTTTTATGAAAGTCGACGTTAAACGTTTCGGTTGTAATAACCTTCTTCAGGACATTAAATTTATGAAAAGTGCTTATAGCGATGGATATTTGATGAAATAGCTGGAGAAGAGAAAGTGTGTAGGAAAAAAAGTTAGAATAATAACCGTATTTCTAGCGTTCTTATCTTTAAAAATATTATCATGTTGTTGACACGTGAACTGGTGTTTGAAATTTTGGGGATTTCTAAGGGATATAACGTAAGATGATAAAAACAATGATAGAATAATTTTGAAAAAAAAATGGAGGAGAAGAAGAGAAAATTCATATGAATCTATTGTTCATGAGGTTTAGTTTAGTTTGGTTTGGTTTTATTGCACATCAACCATTGTTGCTTATTTAATGTCAATTTTTATACGTATAAACAATTCTATTTCAAATAATTCAGTTTCGGATAAGTACACAGTTTAGTTCTGTATAAGCCATAGATAGGACCCTACCAGGTGCTAATCCTCGCCACAGTGGACTTAGGAGCGATGGCAATGAAGGGGTACTCCGTATTACCCAAATTTCCAGCGTAACCTCACGATAAGATTGTTTAGTGTCATATCAAGGAGACTCGTTGGGGAAGTCTTACCACTCTACGGAGAAGCAGTCGGTGTTTTCTGACTGGACCATATTCATAGGAATAGATTTAAATCTAATACACGGGTCTTAATTTTCTCTCCTCACATATTTATACTTTCTAGTTTTTTTCAACTTTTCTTCATATGTGTGTGTGAGAGAGACAGACACACAGAGATCGACTTAAATTGAGGGTTTGGTTTGGTTTCTTTGCTTAATGGCATATCAACCTTTGTAGGTTATTTAATGCCAAAGCCCTTCTCTTAGAAGAACAGTAGTGATACTATTTAACCCATAGCTGGGAGGATAAGAGGGTTCATACCTTTCCCAGGAGTATTTGCCCGAAAGTGAATGTAATAGCGCGACTGGAGAACGAACTCGCTTACTACGATTCTGCAGTCCATCGCTTTAACACCCTCCCGACTCAAATTGAGTGAAAACTTTAAAAATCATTTGATAATAAGAAAATATGGCATATATTTCGGAATGACTTCTCTGGTATTTCGACGATCTACGCACGTATCACAATCGTCAGAAAACAACAACAACAACAAAAATCTGTCGAATCTACAATGATCTTCACTAAAGCATGAAATCCATTTTTAAATTTGGCCAAAACTTTATTCCGAAATTTTCTTGAACCAAATATTTAATATTTTATGCTAATAACTGAGTCTGAATTCCTTTTCATAGTAAAAAAAAAAAAAGATTTGCATTTGTGGATGTATAGACGTCAGTTCTTATTTGCAGACAAGAAAAAAACAACAAACAAACAAACTAATTAGCACCAAAAGAAACGTATAAGTAAATATATAACTATATATATGTGATTATCGACACGCACTGATGTACGCAATCTTCGACAGAGCATAAACACTGTAATGAACTATATGAGAAAAAAAAACGATATATAAACACGGTGGGGAATAAATTCTAATTATTCCCTTATATATATCTGTATACACATAAGATACGCGTGTACATATGTACTTTACTCCGAGCATATGACGTTAAAAGTATACATATAAATCCATTAATATTAAATATATATATATATATATATATATATATATATATGTATATATATATATATATATATATATATATATATATATATTGTACGTATGGTAGAGTGTCTATTAGTATATGCGTGCGTGGTTGCCCAACTAGGCGCTTATCGCTTAAACGAAAACCAACAAAGAAATAACGTAGAAGAGAAAGCTTACTGTATTTTTTTTTTTTTTTTTTGCTAAACTATCCTCCATTCTGTCGCCAACTCTTCGTCTTTGGCAACGCCTTAAATAACGAAATAACAAACAAACAACAAACAAAGCATTTAAGACGGCAAAGCGAGCAAAGAAAGACTTCAAAATAAGAAAAATAAATAAAAAAACAAATTAATAAAAATGAAACGAAAAGCAAAATGAAAGCCATAATAAAAAAGGAAACGAAAGAAGTCGATGAAAAAAAAAATTATATAACGGTAAATTGTGGCGCACGCGCACAGAGGGAAGTTGATGCGAAAGGCGGCAAAAATCGAAGTGCCGTGTTTGGCGTGAGGGCGAATTTCACGCGAGAGCTGGCGTTGCTATGACGACGAATTCGTTGATCGTCACTGGTCAGTGGAGCGGAGGAGGCGGCCCAAGTAATTAGATATTACTTGTTATCTAGCGACCTGTTCGTCTATGGCCGACGATGTCGGGGAAGGGGAACAAATCAGTTTTTGCGTTTTGGGTTTTTTTTTTACTTTTTTGTTGTTTTCTTATTTCTTTTCATTTTCAGCTTTTTCTTCTGTATACTACATTTACAGTTCCTATTCGAAATCGCTCTCTTTATTGCTCAACTGACGATATATATATATATATATATATATATATATAGAGAGAGAGAGAGAGAGAGAGAGAGAGAGAGAGAGAGGTGATAGATAATTGATCGAAACAGAAAGAGAAGCATGATCATGAATACCTGTATATGCTTCAGTATTCAGCCCTAATATTAATTGGTATATAGAATTTGCTGGTACCTATAGATTGTTGGAGGTGTTGAAAAGATTTCGGTCCAACCAAAACGAGAGTGACGCCAACTGTTTTAATTTTTTTTTTTAATCTTTAATCATTTTTCCTAATGTTTAAACAAAGCTGAGAAACGATGAGCATAAAAAGCTGAGAAACGATCAGCATAAAAAGAAATGTTAAAGAAAGAACAGATTGAGATGAAGAGAGAATTGATATCTACTTATCCTTTTTTAATTAATAACAACGAGAGTTTCCCATTGCGTAGTGGAAAACATGCGGGACTGCAAAATCGTAGTGAGATTGTTTAAGATCAAATCTCGCTAATACGTTCACTTTCGGACTTATAATACAGGAAAGGTGGTGCTCGGGGTGTAATGGTTATCGTCGTAGAAAATGGACACGGCGACACGAGTTCAAATCCTGGACGAGACTGATTGCATTTCACAAAGCACTAATACCCTTGGGAAAGGTATGAATCCAATTATTCTCCCTCCAGCTATGGGTAAATATTAGGACAGACTAGGTTCTTAAGCCTTCGTAAGGCAATTAGTCTAGGAGAAGGAAAACTCTGAATTCAAACCTGTTAAACTCCGCTTAAAAAATTGACCTTGTGTCATATCCTGCCCGAGCGGAGGGGTTGGTAAATATATATAACACTGGAAAAGTTATCATCAACCATACTTCCCAACCTGCCACAGCTATTGATTAGATAGTATCATTGTTGTTTGTTGGGTTGGGTGAGGTTGGTAGTGCTGGTCGTGGTCGGCCTGGGGCTTTGGTGGTACGTACATTACGATATCTACTCCCTCTTCTGTACTGCATTTGACCGCCGCTTATATTTCCTGTATAGGTGTGCTGTATGGTTATATTTGCTTAGCACACGCGTGTGTGTGTGCAAATATGCATATCTCTGAGCCGCCGGTGTCACGTTGTTAAAACATCCCCGAATAACATTCTTCCAGCCGCAATACTGTTCTTTAAGAAGAATGGTTTTGCTATAAAATAAACCACGAATGATAATTTACCATTAAACAACCCCCACCAAAAAAAACGAAACTAAACCAATAATCTAACAGTGATGAATGATAAAAACTGGATTGGAAGATTATGTTCCGCTAGATTACAAATTAGAATGAATCTGGTTTGAAACTTAACATTTAACATCCTCACTTTGAGATAGGTTCAAAAATATCAATAGCAAATATGCATAAAAAAATTATTATATATATATATAGGGGGGAGCAGCAGTTTTTCACTTTTCCATTTTTATGTTAAAAACAACGGATCAGAAAGAATGTACGAATTTTTTTATCAAATTTTTTCTTTACGTATTGAATGATTGTAGAAATTGGTAGAAATATTCTGGATTTCAAATGCTTTCTGCTCTGTTTCCAGGCATTTTCAAAGATTGTAGATAGTTTTTAGATAAATTAAACGATGTAAATTTTCATTATTCTTTGCCAATTAAAAAATGGAGTGAATTGGCTTTTTACGTATTTGTTTTCAACGAAATTGGTGTTGACTATTAAATCATTGGTTGACGTTGTGTAACAGTCGTGATTCAAACGAGAATTGTGCTGGCCGTTGAGTCGTTGGGTGACATTTCACATCAAAGTGGAATTCTGATTGTTAAGTACATTCAGAACCCTGTTCTTGTCCGCAGAAGATATTTTTGAGAGATTCTTGTTTTTAATTATAGTTAAAATCTCGAGTATTTTGAATCATTTGTTACTGTTAGTCTTTTAGAATATCCAAAATGTTTAGACAAGAATTTTGCGAATAGGAGTTTAAAGTGGTACGTGTTTGTTGAGTTGATTTCTAATTGTACTCTGATTGGAGAGGTTGCAGGTAAGCCGTTTTGATAAGGTAATTACAGTTTGTCCAATATAAAATTTCAGTGGTTGTTTAGGATGGAAAAGACATACTTCTAAAGAACAAGTGATTTCGTAGACGAAATTTCATAGCATGTGGGTGGAGGTTTAATGGGTTTCATGGCAAACCAACTATTGTTCGTTATTTAATACCAAATCCTGTTTTTTTCATAGATTAAATGATTATTTGATTGGTAACATTTGATTGGTAATATTTGATTATTTGATTGGTAACATTTTTAAACGAGCCTGAGCTAATCCTTTTTTACACAGTTAAATGGTTTCAAGTATTTCTATCAAACACGAATATTTCTATTTACAATTTATCATTTGTTTCCTCTCAGTTTCAATGTCAAACCGTTCTATTTGACTCATATATAGTGTTATGGTACCTACCTACATGGTAATGAACTATACCTCCTCAATGTATACCGACTCTACTTGACACTCGAGGAAATAATCTCCAAGCTGCCTGACTGTACCGGAAAGACATTCCTTATTGTTGTAAAACACCTGTATTCTGTATATTTGTTCTGTTATTGTAATATATTTGTTTCAACCAACCTCTCTTGTCTGCCTGTCTTCATTTTGACTCCTAAACACCATAACAGAGAGGACCCTATCAAGTGCTATCATGAGAGGTCAAAGTGGACCTGGGAGCCATGGCACTGTTGGTTTATTTCACATTATCCAATTCTCCAGCATTACTGAAGCTTCATCATCAGAGTATTTAATGTTATATCCAGGACACTCGCTGAGGGAGTCTTAACCTATTGCAGAGATGCAGTCAGTGTATTCTACAGTCCCAGCCTATGGGTGTGGATTCTCCATATGTTATATAATTAAGGAATGATTTTTTTATATTAATCATTTTTCGTTAATCATATTTTATCATTCAGTTTGGTAGGGTTTTGAACTATTCGGGTTAAAAGTTCAGGTGCATAGTCATTGGATACAGTTTTACGCTCGTGCGCAAAGGATATGACAATCACCAGTGTCATAATAAACCTCCAGACAGGAAATGGGACCGGAGTGTAGATGACGTCATGCCCGGAAGAGATGGTCCTGAGAATTTGAGGATTTTGAAAAAGAGTCAGTTGAGATTGGACCGTTGAAGCAGACAGTTGAGATAGGACCATTGAGGCAAGAGTTGGCGTCTTCTGCCGTTGAGGCATGTGGTCAAGTTTTGCAGATCTCTACCGACAGAGATCTTAAACACCTCGAGATATACCACCACACTTTGGGGATGGGGTCAGATAGTATGGTCAGCATAGTATGATTAGCAAATACTTTTAAGAATTGTGTCTCTCTCCTCGTGTCGTTATGGACCGAAGTCAAGAAATTAATAATCCGTTCGTACCTGAAACGAAAGAGTCTGCTTGTGTATTTGTATATGCATTGTATTACTGTTGTGATTGGTATCTTTATGGGTATACAACACAGAGCTAAAGTGATGAATTGAAGCCTTGGAGTAAATGAGTTCGAATTCCAGTCGTGTTATCATGTTTCCTTTCCGACTAATAGCTTTAGTATAATTACGAAACCTCCTCATCTTCATATGGGTTAAAAAGTATAACAGTTGTTCTTGTACAATGATAGCGTTGACGTTAGATAACCCATTGAAGGTTGAGATGCCATTAAACAAAAAACCTGACCAAACCTAATAGTATTTGATGGGAACAATGCAAAATTTTCATTTGATATTTTAATACCTTTTATTTTTCTCATGAAAGCCACTTCAGTACCAGAAAAAAACGCACAAATCATTAAAGAGAAAATTTTGAGTTATTTCTAATTTGAGATAATTTAAATAAAAAGTAATTAAGTCACAAAATGGTACCAATTTTATAATTCCCTACACATTTTGGGCTGCTCCCAGGTCGAGTCATTCCAAAGAATTAAAAAATGGTTTTAGATGCCACCTTGCTTAAAACTTAGTATTATAAAGTAAGAATCAAGGGTAAAGTGGAGCAATCCAGGGAAAGGAGTAGCACCCTCCCCAACACCTCAGTGTAGTAGCTATTGAAAACGGAGCCTTCGGGTCACCCACGACTACGGTTGCTAACTTTACTTACTTTTATATCAATCAAGGTTGCTATACACACAACTATTCAGCCGCTGTACTTTCCGGTCTTCTTCGAGTGTCCTTTGTTGTGCTTTTTGTCGGAAAACTTCTGGGAATTCCCAACTTGACCTTTTTTTTAATCCCAAGGGTAGACTGTTCTCATTGCGTCATGCATGCTTTATGAGTGTCTCACATCAGCCACTTTTTTGTTTGGTTTGGTTTGGTTTTATGGTATATCAAGCTTTGTAGGCTATTTAATGCCAAATCCATTTTTATACATATACTATTTCAAATAATTCAGTTAAGCATATGTACACAGTTTAAATGTCAAAAAAGTTATATTTCAAACAATTCCATTTAGCGTAAGAACTGTTTTTTTACACAAAGTTAAATATCAAAACTGTTTTATTTCAAACAATTCAGTTTAGCATAAGTGCACAGTTTAGTTCTATTTGACCAGTAGATATGACCCTATCAAGTGCTACCACTTCAGGCCTGAATGGACTTGGAAATAATGGCAATGAATGTGTACTATGCATTTCCCAAAGCTCCGGCATTACTGGAGACTCACCATCACATTGTTTAGTGTGAAAATCAAGACACTCGTTAGAGGAGTCTTATCTTTCAGCGGTGACGTAGTCAGTGTAGCCTTCAGCTCATCCGATTAGACCAAGACACTTTTTACTTTTTTTACATCTTTTAAAACCCGCGCCAAGGATTGAACTCAAAAGCTCCTAATGGAAATCAGCTAGGATATTTGAATATATATTGTGCGTCATATGACGATGTTAGGAGCTACTTTCAGTTTGTTGAAACGTTGTTGAAATAATGTTATACTATGTGTTGAGTTGGGATTAATTCTTATACGTTCGACTCTTTGAAAATAGAGACTCGGATATGTTTTATTTTATTTTATATTATTTTTTCAGTGCGTAATTTCTTAGAATACATCGATTGCGTCACTGGGGAGGGATATGACAATCACGAGCGTCCAAGATATGACATTCAGCAATTTGATGGTGAGGCTCAAGTCTTATAGGTTTGAGGAATCTGGAGTACTGCTCCAATGCTATTGCTCCCAGGAGCACTCTGACCCTAGGGTAGCACCTGATAGGGTCTTACTTATGAGTCAAATACAACTGTTTGACTTTTAAACTGTGTTTTATGATGTTTAATTGAATTGTTAGAAATAGAACTGTTTGACCATTTAACCATTGACAAATGACTGTTTAAGTGAATTGTTAATGATATATAGCAATACACTTTACTGGATAGATTAGAATTATAAGGGTTAGATAGTAACAATTGAAACTATTTAGGTGCGTAGAAACAATATCAGTTCTAGTATGCAAACAAATTACTTCTAACTCGTTTACAAATTAAATTACCAATAAAAAAATTCACTTACAAATCATATATGTATTTCAATTTAAATGTGTGCAAACAAATGAAAGTTAAATTGTTACTGTTACATAGCAATACTTGAAACCATTTAACTGTATGCAAAAGAAAAATAGTCCCGGCTCGTATAAGAATGTTATCCCCAAAATGTGTTCACAAAGCATATTTAATGAATATATATAAAGATGATTGGGCATTAAATTACCTATTATGATTGATATGCCATAAAACCAAACTAAACCAACTCCTCTATATTCAATATGTATATATAAATATGATTTGGCATTAAATAACCTACAATGTTTGAAATGTCATAAAACTCAACCAAACGATAAATTCTTCCTCATCTGTTCTTTTTAATCAAATATATTAATTCATACAAGATAACAGCAGCATTGCTACCTTGGGTATCGTTTCGAGGCTGAAATTCAGGGCTCTCCAGCCGTAATTTACGATACATTCAGGCATCTTGTTTTATGTTACCAATCAGGAATACTAGACCCATATAGGTACAGCTTTTGTTTGATGTTGGAGCCTATTGGAGTATCTCTGTGTTTCGGCTGGCGATAAGCCGAATTCAATCAGATTTTCTGAGTTAGAAAAAAATACTCTACAGTCAATTTTTACGGAAAATATATTGATAGTCCAGCTGGCTCGTATACATTTCTCTCGTACAACTTTATATATTCCCAGCTTACGATTTTGTGCTTGGTCAAAGTTTTCCTCTAAAGAAACGTTAACTCAATGATGTAAACTCTTTTTGCATCAACTAATCATATCTTATGAACTAGACGTCAGGTAGTCATCATTTTTCATAAGGTGAGATGATGTTCAGAATTTTCAGAGAGGCTCCACTCTGTGCAACCTTCAAACAACGAGGAATTGTACTGATTCGGAAAAGGGATCTCTACGGTGTCTCTTACTTTTACAATATTATTTTTCTTTGCGAAATTTCATTGGCAGCTTCAGAAAACCTTTTTTATATCATCTTTGAAATTACACCTCTTTTAAATTTGCCTTCGAAATTATTTAGTTTTGTCTGCATGTGTAGCTTATCACAACTAGTAAGCGTAAGCCATTCCTCGTAAGCCATCTCTAAGTTGTTTTTTATGATGGCTGTCAGTAAGAGGTAGGGTGTAGCCAATGACTGAGGCTCTCAAAGCTTCTTTCACGGATTAATATTATCTTCGGCTCTTAGAAGGTATTTGAGGCTAGGATCTATTCATTTATTTATTTTTTAATCATAACGTTCTACCTTGTCTTTTCGTTTTAAACAAATATACAGAATTATATAACTGCTACCGCAAAAACAGCGGCAGCATTACAATCTAGATTCAATGAATGAATATACTACATTGCTAGTTTATTTTTGTCGCTTCTTTTCCGGCATATCAACTTGAAAAATAATTTTAAGCATAAAAACAAACTATTCTTCATAGAGACTTTCATACTAACGATGATTTAAAATCGGAACTAATTGAGAACAAGTAAAAAATAAATAAGTATAAAGAAATAGTCTTATTTGTGCAATCACGTGGGTGCCTTGGGTGGTGTAATGGTTAGCAAGCTCAATCAGCAATCATTCACGAGTGAGTTCGAGTCTCATTAAGTTCCACATACTTGTGCCACATCTAAGCTATAAGTTGCCCAGTCGGCTGGAGCTGTAGAATACACCGATTGCGTCTTTGCAGAGGGGTAAGATCCCCACCTCCCAACGAATGTCCTGTATATGACACTAAACAATCTGTTGGCGTGGTTCCAGTAATGCTGGAGCTTTAGGGAATTTCTGTCACTCCCAAGTTCACTCTGACCCGGAGTGGTAGCGCCTGATAAGGTCCTATCTATGGGTCAAATAGAACTAAACTGTGTACATATCCTAAACCGGATTGTTTGAAAAAGAACTGTTTTTACATTTAAACTGCGTGCTTATGCTAAATTAAATTGTTTGAAATATGCTACACTGAATTGTTCGAAATATAACTTTTTTTGACATTTAAATGTGTGAAAACAAAACAATACTTATACTAATCTGAATTGTTTGAAATAGAACAGTTTGACTAAACTGAATAGCTTGAAATAGAAATGTTTTTGACAAACTAAATTCTTGGAAATATAACTGCTTATTTGTATAAAAATGGATTTGGCATTAAATGACCGACTAGAGCTGATATAAGGAAAATAAGGAAAAAGTTTAGTAAAGTACTATTTGTATTATCATTTATGTTCATTCTATTCGATGGAAAAGTTTATTTCTCATACTGTTCTCTTAAATAACTCCGGCTTATAGAAGGCTTTATTTGCATGCTTGCTAAACTATAAAGCTCTAGTAGAGAGCTCATAAGGTATTTCAACTCTGAAATGAGTTTTCGATCGTCCATAAAACTCTTCATTGGCGAGACAATATCATTTTTTGTCTTTCAGTGTCTATATGTATGAGATAGAATGAACTGATATTGAGTGCCACATAAACACAAAACAATTGAAGCTAGTTTGTCGACCGTATTGCTTAGTCATGGTTCGGTCCAATTGGTCTTCGGTACGTCGATCAAGGGCGCCTGACATGCGTACGGAAGAAACCTAGTATTCGTATCGGGTGGCTGGCTTTTACCAACTTTGCCGGGCCAGGTTTATTGCTTAGTACCTGAGGCATCCCAGTAGGAAAATACCGACAGAGGTAAGAATTTTTGTGCATACCACGCTCTCGAAGTTTGGTTCATGCTTGGCCCTCCACATAGAAACAGCCTTGTAACATATTTCAACATGGTTGGATGTTGAATAAATACATTGACACATAAAAACTTAAATAAACCAATGCCGATGTCTAATGCCTGACTAAAACTGCGACGGCTAACTTGAAACATATTCCATCCATGCTTAAATATCTCCCAAGTTTACATGGGTCGTTAAAAAAGTTAATCAGAAAGAAGAGCTACAGCCGAACCTTTTTGTTGTGGGAACACAGTACCACCTCTTTAAAAACCAGAAATTAACTAATTAAGTCTTTTCTGGTTTAGTAGAAAGTGGTAGTGTGTTACCACAACAAAATCTTCAGCTACGGTCTTTGTTTTGGTCGGGGCTTAGATCTTTTTGAATGACCCTCCTTGAGCTTACTGCTGGATGACTTCGAGAGCGGAGATTTAAAAATGCTCTGTTCCAGACAAATAGATTCTACTAATGTTTTTTATTCAATGAATGGAATGGACTTGCCACGTTTTCAGTTTACTTTTCGTCGCTTCTTTTGTAGTGTATCAACTCTTTCAAAAGATAACTTAAAACTAAAAAAAAACTTGTTCTTTACAATACCTAATTTTTTAATTGGTCTAGACCTTTAAAAAACAGACAACTATAAAAAAAGAAATGTTGTATAATGAAATGAGATAACAATAACTATTAATTTTAGAAATATTCAACTTTCTTCTTTCTTTACGAAATAGTCGAAATAGCAGGTGAAGAAAGAGAGAGAGAGAGTGAGTGATAGAGTCAGGAATTGCTACGAAATACATAAAGAGAGAGAGACGGTATCCACAGAGAACCTTACTTCTTCACATCCACAAAGCTAGCACAGGACCCACTTAAAGCATTAAATCATCTTTGCTTCTTCTTCGTTCTGCCTCCACGGGGCTGGTACAGGGCCGACTTAAAAGATCTACTCATCTTCATTTTTCTTCGTTCTGGAATCACACTCACTTTCGACATTACAGAGTCTTGTACATTTAGACTTTTTCCTACTTCTCAACCTGGGGCCATCTGCTCTCCCATCGAGCCCGCGTCCAAGGCAGAGTGACGTCTGCTCTCTCAGCCGTCTGCCCCGTGCTCTATCTGTTCGGGGTTGAAAATTTCCGTTATTATATATTTTCGGACGCCTACACACCTTGTGGTTACTCTTTCTTCTGGGATTCCAGCCTCGCAATTCACATGGCATATCCGCTATCTTTCGTTTGTATCAAGACACGGGTGCATCCTATTTTTGAAATCCACTAACTAATACAGCCTATCAAAGGTCAATGAGTAACAATAATCTTATTTGTCTTATCAATTTTGTTCATGTCTTTCCACGCAAACAGATTCCACACACACACACACACACACACACATATATATATATATATATATATATATATATATATATTCATGATGATAATTGCTACAAAGGATTTAGAGGGAGTCCCCAGGGCATAATGGCTAAATTGCAATAAGCAGCCTTGAAATAAATTACTTCAAATTCCGATTCCGCTATTACGTTCAGTTTCAAGCTAATATCCATATACCCCCAGTTTAGGGTTAAATAGGATCACTGAGGTAGTAGAGTGTTCGCCAATAGTCCAGGAGACCGAGATTCAATCCCAGGTCGAGTCATACAAAAGACTCAAAAATGGTACTTGATGCCGCCTTGCTAGGACTCGGCATTATCAGATACGGACCAAGGGTAAAGTGGAGCAATCCAGGGAAAGGAGTAGCGCCCTCCCTTACACCTCGGTGTAGTGGCTATTGAAAAGAGAGTCACATTTTATGTGGGGGTCACTTTCGACTAAGGTCGCCAACTTTAGTTACTTGACTCTGTTCTACGAGGGTGACTAAGGCATTAAATAATCAATGAAAAGTTGCTATGCCATTAAAATAAATAAATAAATAAATCCACCCTGATTTTGGGTATGGGCCTAGAAGAATGTTGGGGGATCTAGAAGAGAAAGTAAAGTATGTTTTTAAAGGCAAGAGGAAAAAAAGTGAAAGCCAAAGAAAAAAGACGAGAAAAGGGAGATAAAAGGAATGAGGGTTGAAAAACACAAAAAAGATCATTTCGATCTGAATACCGAAAGGTCATTTTAAAATTTTACACACACACACACACATATATATATATGCGTGTGTGTGTGTGTGTAAAATTTAAAAATGACCTTTCTGTATTCAGATCGAAATTATCTAGCCACAGTGTGGCTAGATAATTTCGATCTATATATATATATATATATATATATATGTTAATTTAAAAAATGAAATGAAATTAAGCACTGGTAAAAGGGAGCTAACTTAATAATGAGCCGATTAGAATATAAAGAAAAATTATTTACAAGAATGATATAAATAAATGTAGTCATATCATATATCTGAATTTAATTTTATTAAACGAAACGATTATGATATTAACTGATTAATTCGAAAAGCTATTGAATTTAACATCTGCTGCCTTTCATAAAATAAATAATTTTAAATGTAGTTAAGAATATTCTATGTTGCGAGAAGGATTAGAGTCAGAATATACGATTTTTTAAAAACAAAATAACATGAAATAAATAAACAATTATGTTTAATTGATAAATTTATAAGCACCGAATATTCGGAGTGGAATAAAAATAGGAATTCTATAGTTTGTTTTTTAAAAAATGGGAAATTAATTAAGACTTAAAAATGAAGACTATTTTTATCGATCCTATTTTTTTGGTGCAACACCGAATAAGTAACACGATAAAAATTAGATTTTATCTATTGGGTTAAAATTTTGTGTAAAGTTTATATATATATATATATATATATATATATATGGAATTTGATGTATAATTCCTTAAATATTCAAATTGTATGCTATCTGAGGAATTATATGCTATCTATTTGAATAAATTTATAATTCATTAACATCTGTTGAGTTTTACTTGATATATATATATATATATATATATATATATATATATATATATATATATACTGCTACCCAGAATTTGAATTGAAGGTCATTTTCTAAGAACACCATATCAAACAATTTCTGCGCCCGAAGCTTTTATAGTGAGGAAAGAGGAGTACTTAGTCAATTCCACTCACAAATTTTTAATGATATGTATTCAGAAAAAAACAACAAAGAAACAGCCTTGCTAATTGGATATTTTTGAAGCCGCAGCTTTAGACCACAGTGTCATTCTTTTTCCAAGATACTGATATTTAAAAATGTAGGTATGTATTATGACAAGGATGTGCTAGATGACCGTTAACCCAACCAACGGTCATCCAGCACACCACTGACCATTGACACCAAACAAGAGGGATCGTTCGCTCTTTTTCAAGTCTTATTTTTCATCCTGCCAGCTATCTAACCACCCACCTCATTACGAAACTCAGACGGAGGAACTAGTTTTGTCGCCAACAGCTCTGTCATGTGGCCTGTAGTATTGGGTTATATGGTACAAATGTCATTTTTGCGAGACGAGTTAAAAATCCTGGACAAGGCTGATAGCTTTTCACATGGCACTAATACCCTTTGAAAAGGTATGAATCCAATTATTCCCCCTCCAGCCATGGGTAAATAGTAGGGCAGATTGGATTCTTTAGCCTTGGTTAGGTAGCCAGTCTAGGAGAAGATAAACTCTCGATTCAAACATGAGAAACTTTGCTTAAAGATTGACCTTTTGTCACACCCTACACATATGGATGGGGTTGGTAAGTACATACATGTCTCATGACGATTTTCTCTCTCTTGACTTCATTAGATGATGATCCAGAAAAGTGTTTAATATTAAGAAAATAAATTGAGGAACGTTAGAACTGTAGAAGAGGTTTTCATGACAACGTAATTAGGAACGCTGATTGCAAAGAAAATTTGAAAAAGTTGAAACGAAAGAAAAAGGTTCAAAATTGTGCTTTTAACCATTTTCATTATTCAATTTTTTTGTTTTTGTTTTTGTTGAATTATCTAATTATAGGGTTTGGAAATATCATTGTTTTGTGTATAGGGAAATAGTATTAATACGAAATTATTGCTAAATATTATTAAACATTATCAAATATTATCAATTATAAATTATTATTAAATAGTACACTAAAATTAGCGAATATTGAGGATGAATTTTGGTTATATGAATAGTTTAAATCTGTCAACTTAAGAGGAATTCTTTTTTCGGTTCTATATGATCATTATTCAATAATGAAGTAAGTGCATTAACATAGAAGTAGATTATGTTCAAAAATGATTTTTGCAAATAGATCATCTGGCTTATTGATGTACCTGTTTCTGTATGTGTGTGTGCGCGTGCGCGTGTGTGCGCACGCGTACGCGCTACATGGATTTGTGATTAAATTATACAATTTAAGTTGATGCATACATCTACAGTGCAATTTTCCAAAACTGTTTGCGAAATATTTGAAGTCTTCTAAGTTCTTTAACGTTTGTACGTCAATTATGTAAGGTCATTGACAAATTCAGAGGATAGAAAAATGACTACTCATATTTATTTTTGTTAATGTACAAACACGTTTGTTTCACTTGCTCAACATGAAAAGGAAGTCATTTTGGGAGAAGAAAGTCACTGGTGATGAAAAACAATTTGCGAGACATCATTGCCATTACTCCCAGGTCCACAATCATCCGGATTGTTTGTAGCTGTTGGGTTCACATTTATGAGTAAACTAGAACTGTTCAATCATTTACTAAGTAATATATCATAATGTAGACAGTATGGATATTAAAACTGAAATTAACAATATAGTTGCAAACTTCTTATTAATAGATATATGATTATAAAAATATATAAGATACATCTACGAAGCATGACTATCTCCAAAGCCTTCACCTTTAAAGCAAAATTCGTCAAAGCTTTAGCTCAGTGCTCGAACAACTCCTTTAAAAATAAAAAAAAGTAATCACCTTACTCACTATTTGCTTATAAATCGTTTATGTCAAAAAATAAGATTAGGCATTAAATAATCAATAAGGGTTGATATGCCATTAAACAATAATCAAACTAATCCTATATACATATTTATATTTACCAAACCCTCCACTCAGGCAGGTCATGACGCAAGGTAAATTTTTAAGCAGAGTTTAAAATTTTTTAATTCAGAGTTTTCCTTCTCCTTGACTAGTTGCCTTACCAAGGCTGAAAAACCTAGTCTGTCCTACTATTTATCCATCACTGGAGGGAAAATAATTGGATTCATACCTTTCCCAAGGATATTAGTGCTATGTGAAATGCAATTAGCCTGGTCCGGGATTTGAACTCGTGTCGCCGTGTCCATTTCCTACGACGATAACCATATATTATAAAAACAGGATTTGGCATAAAATAACCTACAAGGGTTGATATATCATTAAAAACCAACCAACCAACCAACAGCAAAAAAACTTTTAAAAAATTACACAAAAATGTAAATATAGACATACGTATTTCAGCAACCTCAGGGCATAAAATGACCCCAGTTAGGTTGACATCCCGTTAAAATCAATGAATAAATCTAGAAATCTTTTTTTCCGCCGGCTAACCTTCGTCTTCATCATAATTCGAAAGCCCACCAGTTTTTTTCTTGCTGGCGCTTCAAGAACATTTGGTCACTGAGATCACCTGACTCTTCCCTCATACCCACTCTTCACAGGAAAAAGAAAAAAATG
>OY757910.1:75046462-75096462 GCA_963585895.1 Sepioteuthis lessoniana | reverse complement strand
TTGCTGAGTGGTAAGCTAAGAGGCATCAATTACCATTTTTCAAGTCTTTGGTATGACTCGACCTGGGATTGAACCCAGGTTTCCTGGGTCATTGGCGAACACTCTAACCATCATGCCAATGTCCGGTATATGTAAAGTTGACGACCTAAGTCGAGGTAATCCGAAGGCTTACTTTTCAATAGCTACCACATCGATGTGTAGGGGAGGGGGCTACTCCTTTCCCTAAAAAATAATAAAAAGCATTGTAAAAATACTAAAACAATAGAAGCATAAGAAATCACTTGCCACACACATACACACATACACACACACACATATATATATATATATATCATCATCTCATCATTTTGTCATGCCACTAGCACGGATATCCCTGACCCTCTCTCGCCATTTTTCCCTATCGTTCATCGCCTCTGACGGGTCTTCAGGGTTACATCCCGTATCCTCACATAGCTGCTGAATGTATGTTCGTGCTGGTCGTCCTGCTTTTGCCCGGCCATGTGGGGGTCCATAGGAGTACATCTCTTATGAGCTCGTCCCTGCTTCTCCAGAAGTGTCCTGTATGTCTGGTTCGTCTAACTTGGATAGTTTTCGTGATGGGAGGCAGGTGGCCGTATAGTTGGTGTCTTGTGGGGAGTTGCCGCCAGGACTTCTTCAATATTGCTCGCAGCATTCTTGTGTAATTACCGTCTAGCTTCTTCTCCAGCTGTTTTGTTAGCGTCCATGTAGTGCATCCATACAGCAGTATCGATATGACAGCTGCCTGAAATCAGACCTAACCCATATATATATATATATATATATATATATATAACATAAATCAGACGATTGACTTAATATTGTGAAATTGGCTAAATGTTAAACGGGTGATGAGAAATTTTTAATTGATATCACATAACTGTACGCAGAAAAATAACTATTATTCAGTAGAAATAATTACTTGAAACCATACATGTATAAATTATTAGTATTTGATAGGAATATTTGAAACCATACAACAATATTCAAATTATTTGCATTAGATATAGATACTTGGTATCATATTTTTGCACCCAAATGATAGTTATTTTACAGAAATAGTTATTTGAAACCATATATGGATAAATTATTAATATTAGAAAGAAATACTTGAAACCATACAACCGTATGCAAATTATTTGTATTAGATATAAATACTTGATGTCATATAACTGTCTGAATAAATGATTATTATCTAACAGAAATAGTGACTTGAAACCATATATGTATCAATCATTAGTATTTGATTGAAATACCTGAAACTATACAACCGTATGTAAATTATCGGGATTAGATAGATATACTTGATATCATCTGTGTGCAAACAAATGATTACAAGCAAATAAAAAAGTGCGATATTCAAAGATGCAATGAAGCATTGAAGATTCAGATGTGATTTTTATCTTATCACTTAGAAAATAACCCATTACTGTTTTATATGCCTTTAAACAAATAAATCAAAGTAATAATCAAAATTGTCGTCTTTTTCTCATATTTTTAGCAATCATTAACCATTAAAGAAAATCGGTTACGTAAATCCACTGATAGACATTTCTAACAATGGGTTTATAATAGTTTATATAAGTAAGTAAAGTTAGCGACCATAGTCGAGGGTGACCCGAAGGCTCCCTTTTCGATAGCTACTACACCAAGGTGTAGGGGAGGGCGCTACTCCATTCCCAGGATTGCTCCACTTTACCCTTGAACCGTACCTTATAATGCTGAGTGTTAAGCAAGGTGGTATCAAGTTCCATTTTTAAAGTCTTTGGTATGACTCGACCTGGGATTGAACCCAGGTCTCCCGGGCCATTGGCGAAGAGCGAAAAAAAAATAAAAAATGTACAGTGGGCTTTTTTTTTCAGAGTTGAAGACCGGTGGGCTTTGATAATTTTCAAGAGTTTTTACCTCGACGTAAACAGTAGGCAGACACTCTGAAAACTACTTAAGCAGGCTGATAATAGCGAGAATAGAAAGGGGAATCTGAATGCTTTATATGAGGAATACAAATGTGCTATCAAAGAATTTGGTTTAAGTCTTAATGTCAATGGTCTTGGACTTTGTTTGCCTCATCAATATATATCACGCCTCAAATTATATAGGGGGTGTCCTCGTGGTGTAATGCTTAAAGCGATGGACTGCGGAATCGTAGTAAGCGAGTTCGTACTCCAGTCGCGCTATTACGTTCACTTTCAGACAAATACCCTTGGGAAAGGTATGAACCCCCTTATCCTCCCAGCTATGGGTTAAATAGTACCACGACTGTTCTTTTAGGAGAATGGCTTTGGCATTAAATAACCTACAAAGGTTGATATGCCATTAAACAAAGAAACCAAAGCATCAAATTATATAGACATTTTCTCAAATAACCAATTTCTATTGGTTTGGTTTCTTTATCTTATGGCATATCAACCATCACGGGTTATTTAATGGCATAACCATCCATGTGGGATAAATATTAGTGGTACTATTTAATCCATAGTTTATTATTGGCCACCTGCTCCGCCTTTGGGTGGACGAAGGATTAATGATAAGCATAGCATTAGACAATCAGGTTTAGTGAATCTATGATCAGTAAAGTCACCTGGCATACGTGCCGGGAGACTTAGCAAAGGCTAGCATAGTTCCCATTGTACTAAACCTTCGGATCAAGTGAATCTATGATCAGTAAAGTCACCTGGCATACGTGCCGGGAGACTTAGCAAAGATTAGCAGAGTTTACATTGCACCTAGCGAGCCTATGACCAGCAGGGTCTAGTAGGGCACGAGCTGAAACGCGTGACTGACCTCCTCCTTCCCTAAAACCCTTCTATAAAAAAGACATTGTGTCAAATCCTGCGAGGCAAGAGGTACGGATAAATATCCGTAGATTGGAGGAATAAGAGGGTATATACTTTTCTCAAGGTATCTGCCCTCTTAGTCTGAAAGTGAACGTGATAGCATGACTGGAGTTAGAACTTGCTTACTACAATGTCACAGTATAGCACGTTAGCCACTACGCTTCTGGAACTCCCCTCCTTTGCTTTATTGTTCTGCATTGAATGTGAGAATATAAATAATCTGTTATATGTGTAAAGTGAAACATGCGTTTATTTACTTGGATATATAATAAACGTCAGTGTCACTCCAGAGAACATTATGAATATCTTATATAAATCTCTTAGTGTAGTGGTGACTGCTTTTCCTGATACACACGCCTAGACGAGTGGCCATGAATTCTGGGTTCAGTTTCCTCTTATGAGTTGGCAATTTTAGTCTGATACAACTTATTCATTAAGAAAGTTATTGAGGCAACTAGTCTAGGAGAAGGAAAACTCTGAATTTAAACCTGTTTAACTCCGCTTAAAAAAATCGACCTTGTGTCATATCCTGCTCGAGCGGAGGGGTTAGTTAAATATCATTAAGAAAGTTATTTGGATTTATTCATATTGATTTTCATTCGGATCACTTTCCTCGACGTCACTGTTATCAGAACATTTTAGCCGATGTACTCGCCAACCTTCCGGAGATATTTCCTATATTCGATAAGTTTCTGAGAAGGTTGAATGGAAGCTCTTATTTGATTCACAGCACTAGGTACGAGGATCATTAAATAAGTTTCCAGACTTGTTTCATACGGGCACCTTTATTGATAGTACACACATGGAAATCTAGTCCACTTCGAAGTAATCTCCTCCGGCTGAAATGCACTTGTACCGTTCCAACAACTTCTGGAAGGCCCCATCGAAGTCCTCTTGTGTGAGCGAATCAATGACCTTCGTCACAGCCTCTTTCGTCTCTTCAATTGTCTCATAACGATAGCCTCTGAGCTTAGGAAATAAGCAAAAGTCACAGGGAGCATGGCCTGGGCTATAGGGAGGCTGAGGAACTGTCTCAATGCCCATCTTGATCAAATAGTCTATGACAAGGATGGAGTTGTGGACTGGTGCATTGTCCTGATGGAAATGCCACTGACCCGATTTGAAGAGTGCTAGTCTCTTCCCAAGGAATCTCTTCCTGAACTCCCTTAAAACCTCAACATAGTAACCCTAACCCTTTGGCCAATCAACTCTGGTACATTGACTTCCTTACTCGTCCTACACCTCTCGTCATCCCTCACAGACTCCCTGGCTTCCTTGAATCTCTTATGCCACTCAAAAACTGATGTTCGATTCATGCAAGGTGGTCGAAAAGCAGTCTGAAGCATACCATACGTTTCTGTGGCATTTTTTCCAATTTTAAGACAGAATTATATTGCATATCGTTCTTCTAAAGTGTTCTCACGTCCAGATTGCATTTTTGAAATTCACCCGCTGTGACAATCAGGCTTTAGTAGGGTGTATTCCAATTGCTGCTGTAGCTGTTCATTTGAACCTGAAATCATAAAAATTGGTCAGTCATCTCATAAGATGTATAATAATAACATACTAAATTTTCAAGAGTCAGCGACAATCTTAAATACCTGTACAAATAAGTCTGGAAACTTATTTTAAGGCACCGCGTATTTTCCCAACCCGTCTGTCTCAAACATGTCAATTTTAAGTGGAATAAACTTAGTTTGAATTTAGAGTTTCTATTCACTTAGACCGGTTGCTTAACCAAAGTAAAAGAACCCAGTCTGTCATATCATAGCTAGGTTCATGCCTTTTCCGAGGGCATTAGCGTGAAGTGAAACGCAAACAATATTTTGCCCAGTCAGCTGGGGCTGTAGAATACATTGACTGCTTATCTGATGAGGGGTAAGACATCCTACTGATTTTCCTGGATATGACACTAAACAAACTGATGGTGTGGTTCCAGTAATACTGGAGCTTTGGAGAATGTGGGGTACCCCTTCATTGCTATCGCTTCCAGGTCTACTCTGGCCCGGAGTTGTAGCTCCCGAAAAGGTCCTATCTTTTGGTTAAATAGAAGTAAACTGCGTACTTATGCTAAACTGAATTATCTAAAAAAAAATTTCTACATTTAAATCTGTGTATTGCCCAGTCGGCTGAGGCTCAAGAATACACCTTACGAGTTTCCTGGATATGACACTAAACAATTTGATGGGGAGGTTCCAGTTATACAGGAGCTTTGGGAATACAGCGTATCCCTTCATTGCCATCGCTCCCAGCTCCACTCTGGCCCGGAGTGGTTGCACCTGAAAAGGTCCTATCTATTGGTTAAATAGAACTAAACTGCGTACTTATGCTAAACTGAATTGTTCGAAATAGAACTTTTAAGATTTAACTGTGTGTAACAAAAACTATACTTATACAAAACTAAATTGTTTGAATTAGAACTGTTTGACTAAACTGAATAGCTTGAAAGAGAAATGTTTTTGACAATTAAACTGTGTACTAATTCTAAACTGAATTGTTTGAAATAGAACTGTTCATTATATAAAAATGGATTTGGTATTAAATGACCTAAAAAGGTTGATATGCCATAAAACCCAACAAAACTAACAGTAAACAGTATCGTCCAGGATTTGAACCCATATTAGTCTCAGGATCATAGCTTATGATTAAATAAGACTGCTTTCGCATTAAATAACCCATGAATGTTGATATGCTATTAAGCAAAGTAACCAGTCAAGATAACTATCATAACAATATGATTAGTGCCTATACATTTACTGTATCCTGGTGGCACCTGTTCGTACTTGGAAGAATTAGGGGGATTTACATTCCATGAAGTGGGTATGTGGATTTTAGAGGTTTGCTCGATCAGACTGTTCAGACGAGATATTTTTATTGAACAATATTGTCGTTAGTTCTTCAGGCCTTCAGAGAAACTGTAACGTATTAACACGCCACAAACTCTTCTTTCATTCTCTCAAGTTTTGAGCCATTAAACTGAATTCATTGTTTGTTTTAAGGTATATCACATTCTTTATTTCCTATAACGTAATATTTTTCCAGCCAGCTCTCCAACTCTTTCAAGTGAACGTGATATTTGGCAAATGGATGGCAATGTTCTCTTACTGTTAAAAAAGTTCGAACAGAGTGATAGAGTTCTGATAACAGCAAATACGAATCAGTCAAACGAGTCTAAAGTGCGTCTGAGGTTTATTTTACGCAACTACAAACTAATTTTTTTGAGAGAGGCACGTCTCCAATTTTACCTGCCCCAAAAAATCTTGTCTTGTTAACATGATAATACGTCTACTGCAGAAAGTGGTTCTTGATTGAGAACCTAACAAACCACTATTCCATAACTAATTTCCCATTTTGATAGTTACAGTAAAAAAATCTGTTATATCCAATGTAAACTTTAACAGAAGCAAGTAAAGTAAATTATAAAAACAAATATATAACAACGTTAAACAAAAAAGACAAAAAAAAAACAACCCCGTATACTGAGCTTAGAATGCACTTAGTTCTGAGGATCTAGTGAATGTGGAGTATTGCTTCATTGGCATTACTCCCAGGTCCACTCTGACCCAGAGTGTTGGTTCCTGTTAAGGTCCCATCTATGGGTCAAATAATTTCTGTGAAAATTATTCGTATTCGATAGGAACACTTGATGCCATATAACTGTAAATTATAAAACCATATAACAAATACAAACAAATCACTATTATTAAACAGAAATACTTATATGAAACCACACAGTTATTACAATTAGATAAGAATACTTGAAAACATAATACTGTGTGCAAATTATTTGTATTAGATTGAAATATTACTTAAAATAGAAATCCCAGTGTGCAAAAACTTAAGAAACACTTTTTCAAAAATGTAAAAACGAACGTATAATGAACACGATTCCGAAACTTCTTGGCATAAGATAACTCAATACGGAATGAAATGCCGTTAAAATCAATCAATCAATCTGAAGAAAAAAAAGACGCACTCACACACACACACACACACACACACACACACACACATATATATATATATATATATATATATATATATAAACATGTATATATAAAGATAGAAAAAAAGATACACCTGCGAAACAATAGACATTGGTTGCATTAGTATCTTAACTAATCAAAATTACTCATTAAACTCCGTATTCATTTGAAAATGGCTTTCAAAATGACCAGCACAGCGGAAATGTTGTGTTCAAAGCAAAATATACAAAGGTAATAGTCCGAATGAACAAGCAAGTCGAGCTATTCCTCAATTATCCCTGTTTTCAATCACAAAGATTTATACCTTCACTGTATTTCGAAATTCCATTTTCACTTCGAGTAATAAACGAATAATCGAACTGTCGACACTTCTTATCTCTTTACCACAGAACGCTATTACAGAAAGCAAAAAGTAATTTTTGAGACACTTTAATGAATGATAATGGCATCTACCCTAATAAAAACGAGACGTGAGTTGAGTGATAATATGATTTCTCAGTTTTATGGTTATTTTTTTTCTGGGCTGACGTTGACAGAAAAAATACTTTAAAAATTGTCTTCAAACTCTGAATGGACCGCTGTATTTACGAGTTCAAATCTCCGAGACAATAGACGGAAACAGATTTAACTGGACTAATTTTTTTTTTTTTAGTTTTCTTTTCTTTTCTTTTCTTTTTCTTTTTTTATGTTTTGCCCGTTCTTACTTGGTTGGTGTGTGAGATGGGAGGTAAGTGGCCTCACTTTTTTTGTCCAAAACAGCAAGCGCAATTCTTAGGTAGTTCCCATATAGCTTTTTCTCAAGGTATTTCATCAGAATCCTAGTGGTGCAACCATACAATAGTGCTGATACGACTACGGTTTAGAAGAATTGCCGTTTAATTTTATCACAGAAATAAAAATTCTATTTCATTTTCCACAAATGTGAGCTGTTTATAAGTCCTTTGCAGATGTGTTGTCTGTAGATTACCAAGAGTCTGTTTGGCTGGGGCTGTAGAATGCATCTCTGCAGAGGGGTAAGACCCCTCAATAAGTGTCCTAGATTTGACTCAAAACAATCAGATGGTGAGGTTCCAGTGATGCTTGAGCTTTGGGGAATGCTGAGTACCCCATTTATTGCCATTGCTTCCAGGTCCACTCTGGCCTAGAATGGTAGCACCTGATAGGGCCCTATCTATGAGTTAAATAGAATTAACTGCATACGTATGCTAAACTGAATTGTTTGAAATGGAACTGTTCTGAAAATTGAAACTCTACGTACACAAAACTGAATTGTTTAATATAGAACTGTTTTGACATTTAATTGTGTGTAATCAAAATCTTATTCTAAACTGAATTTTTTGAATTAGAACTGTGTAAATAAACTGAATAGCTTGAAATAGAGATGAATTTGTCAATTAATCTGTGTACTCATGCTGAACTGAATTGCTTGAAATAGAAGTATTTGCATAAAATGGGTTTAGCGTTAAATAACCTACAAAGGTTGATACGTCATAAAACCCAACCAACCAACCGACCAAAGGTCTGCCTTTAATGATCAAAAAGTATCGTGATGATCCAGCCCACTACTCAACGTATGACTGATATTCTTTCTGCATCTACATTCTTTCATTCGTTAGATCTTCATAACCAAATTTTTGATTATCTTTTCATCATTTCAGGGGAAAATCTTCATTGATTAGAATCGCAAAATCCTTTAAGAAAACAGCATTTTGCTTACAATATCCGGTTGCATGGGAATGCTGCAATAGCATGATTTTGTGGATAGCTATATTCTACAATGTTATTGAATCGGTAATATTAGTGACCGGATCTAGCACAAATTCAACCCAGTGTTCAGCTACAACATTGCCTATTGTCTGGCAAATTAACCATTGCAAATAACTTACAACATTGCTGTGTCCATGGAGATATTCTGTCGGATAATCAACCATTTTATAACTCATCAGTAGATTCGGAACTTACAGTCAACGATTTTATCTTAAATTTTTAATGTTTGGGGGCGGTGTCTTCGTGGTGTAATGGTTAAAGCGATGGACTGCGTAATCGTAGTGAGTTCTTACTCCAGTCGCGCTATTACGTTCACTTTCGGGCAAATACCCTTGGGAAAGGTATGAACAACCTCATCCTCCCAGCTATGGGTTACATAGTACCACTACTGTTCTTCTTGGAGAATGACTTTAGCATTAAATAACCAACCAAGGTTGATATGCCATTAAACAAAGAAACCAAACCAACCTTTAATGTTTAGTCTCATACATAAGTCAACCCATGCATCAATATTTCTTTAATAATTATTTGCTGCGGGGTGGGGAGGTCATTGCTGAAGATCCAGTGACAGCAACTTTCCCTCTCCTCTTTTTTATTGATTACTTCTCACTTTATATCAATATGTTGTTTCCTCAAGCATGAATTATCCCCGCTCAAAAAAGTTTGGGAATCGAACTTATATACTACACTTTGATCTTAGGTATTAAAGTGTGACAGTTATCCATGAAAACAAGCAGAATAGTAATATGTGTATAGGAACTGAACTGATTTCCATACGAATGAAAGTGTTAATTTTTCTGCAAAAAATTAGGCTTCAAAAGCTTTCATTTTTCTGCCAATAATTTTATGTTTATCAACCAATTTCCAGACACTTCGCAGATGATAATATTTGACCTGTCACGAAAAATTTGAAGGATCAAAACCCAAAATAATTTAAGAAATATTTTCCCTTCCAGAATATTAAAAATACAAATTTTTCAGCCGCTTAAAACATAGATAAATCCTCAAATTTTTTAAATCTAATTTCGAGCATACCTAATCTGTATAAATAAGTGAAAAAAATAGATATTTTTTCGATAAGTATGAATTATGATATATTTACTCCACCTTTTGATTTATTTCTTTTGAGCGAAGGTCTAAATTCTTTTTTCTTTCAAGAATGCATTTAATTTCAAACTCGTTTAATTTTTCTTGAATTGAAAGACAGTTGTTTAAATTTTTAATGCGTTAAAGATCTTCATCTGCCCCTTGCGGATAAAAATTTAATCGGCAGGCAAATATAAGTAAAGGCATGAATACATTTCTCTCTCTTCATAATGACACTTTCATATAAAGAATTTTTACACTCATAAAATGATTTCTTTTATTCTAAGCTTATTGTTAACAATTAACAATTAACTTTAAAAAATAAATGACTCATCAGCCGATTTGGAACTTACAGTCACCCTTTTTCTTTTAAATATTTCGTTTTTTTATTTTAGTCTTTAATATTTAGTCTCATGCATAAGTTAAATGCTAGTACGACTGTTCTTCTACAGGGATATGTTAGGCATTGAATAAGCAACGAAGTTTGATATGCAATTATACAAAGAAACCGAACTTTAGTCTGGTATTCAGAACTCAGGTTGCTTACTGTACCTGCGTTTCATAAATAGTAACCAATCTAAGTACTGATTAGGATAATTGTTACTTAACTTCGGTGACCTGATAAAAATCGACGCTTTCAGCGTGATTTGATCACACGTCTTCTTTATTAAAAGTAGCCAGAACGATCGATAATAGAAGGATGTAGTCGAGAATTAGAATTGTACTTCTTTAAATGCATAAGGCTTTATTCACAAAATCTTAACAATCATAAATTTTCAAAACAAAAAAAAAAAGTGTGCCTGTGGCGTAATGGTTACCGTCGTAGGAAAAGGAGTCGGCGAATCGAGTTCAATTCCTGGACGAAGTTGGTTGCATTTCACATAGTACTAATAACCTTGTGAAAGGTGTAAATCTAATTATTCTCCGTCCAGCTATGGGGAAATAGGTGGGTATCCTTCAATAGGCAACCAATCTAGGAGAAGGAAAATTCTGACTTCAATTCTGTTAAACTCCGTTTGAAAATTTACCTTGTGTCACATACTACGCTTACAGCGCGGTTGGTAAATAAATATTTAAAAGATAACTCTCTAATTTTGTTTTAAGAAAAAAGTTTTTGGACTAATGTCTTTGTCTTTATTGCTATTTTTGTTAATCTAACCTTTTCATCCCTTAAAACCTTAAACATGCGTAAAAGACAAAAACAATTTAAGCCTTCTGGCATTAAATGACCCACAGAGGTTGATATGCCGTTAAACAAAACTCAAACTCAAACTTAAACTAACCTTCATAATTATTAAGACAATAGTCCGAAAACTCTAACTGATAAAAATCATCTCATAGAACGTCTTGTAATGCGTCTCGGATAAGCGTGAAAAACAATGACGTCATTATTTGCGAAAGATCTTCTAGTTCTTGAACGCCTTGTTTGATCAACAGTCAAACTTTAAAAATGATTTCCCAGGTTGAATCATTTCTATTCCCAGATAAACAGGTGACACCTGAGGAAGGCCGGAGGATACAGCAGCCGAAACGTTGTAGAAATAAAAATAAAGATGCTGACAATAGTCCGAAAACTCTTACTGATAAAAATCCTCAAGCTTCGTCTCAGAAATTTAGACAAATAATACAAGAAAAGAGTTTGCAATGTTTATCTTTCCACAAACTTTATTCACAATTTAAAGGAATAAAAGATTCATAAATATGTAGATGAAAGTTTTATTCAATAATTACTCCTTTTTTCCGCTACATATGTATTTACAGACGCCTCCGTTCGGCTGAGATGACATAAGGTCAAATTTGACGGATTTACACAGGTTTGAATTCATAATTTTCTTCTGCCAAACTGGTTGTCATTTCAATGTTAAAAAGTCTAATTTGCCCTACTATTTATAGCTTGAGGGAGAATGATTGGATGCATACCTTTCCATATGGTATCAGTGTTATGCAAACAGCCACGGCCAGGTTTTGAATTCAAGTCATCATATCTATTTCCTATGACGATAACCGTTACACCAGAGGCTCCTTCACGACAGAATAGATAAGAAACTTAATTCTTGTAAGATGCATAAGCAACATTACTAATAACATCACTGCCCAGTCTGCTGGGGTTGCAGAATACACTGACTTCATCTCTGTAGAAGGATATTCCCCCCACGTGTGTCCTGATATGACACTAAAATATCTGGTTTGGTTTGGTTGTTTTTAATTGCATATCAGCCTTCTTGGGCAATTTAATGCCAAATCCATCCTTCTGGAAGGACAGTAGTGGTACTATTTAAGCTATAGCTAGGAGGATACGGTTCCTACTTTCCCCAAGGGTATTTGTCCGACAGTGAACGTAATAGCGTGACAGGACTTTGAACTTGCTTACTACGATTCCACAATCTAGTGCTTTAACCATTACACCAAGAAAATACCCTAAACCATCTGAAGGTGAGGATCCAGTAATACTGGAGCTGTGGAGAATGCGGAGTACCCCTTTCTTGCCATCACTCCCAGATCCACTCCAGCTCGGAGCGGTAGCACCTGATAGGGTTCTGTCTATGGCTCAAATAGAAATAAACTCTACTTATGCTAAACTGGATTTGACATTAAACAGCCTACAATGGTTTATATGCCATAAAACCAACCAATGAACCAACCAAACAAACAAACATAATAACATATTCTATTAGGCTCTTCACATTGTGTAATGTTTTAGTAGTTATGTTGGCACACCATTGTCAGTGAGTTCGATTCTCATTGGACGCCCTATTCTTCTGGCGTTGTGCTAAACGAAACTAAACTCAATGAATAACACCACCGCCACTTTTGTGACAACTAACACTTTTACTCCAGTAAACCTCGTGGTGTAAAAGTTAAATCGCTGAACTGTGGAATCGTAGTAAGCGAGTTCGAACTCCAGTCGGGCTATTATGTTCACTTTTGGTCAAATACCATTGGGAAAAGATATGAACTCCCTTATCCTCCTCGCTTTAGGTTAAATAACATCACTGCTATTCTTCTCGAAGGATAGCTTTGGCATTAAATAACCCATGAAGGTTGATACGACATTAAATAAAGAAACCAAACCATCCAGTACAAACCAGACTAATTTCGCTCTTTGCTTAACACTGTCATTATCCTTATTCCATAAATAAAGTCGCTAATCTTTCCTGCTTTCATTTTAGTAATAACAGTAATTTTTTGTTCTGATCAATTATTGCTTGTGTCCTTATATTCAATAGAGGCATAAATGTTGATTTTTTTATTACCTCATTTACCTTTCTGTAAGCCCCATATTTTCCTACATCTTTTACCGGGAGGCAAATATTGTAGTGAGCAAATTGGTACAAAATGTATTTGTAATTTTCTGGGTCTTTTGCAGCTTAGTAAATTTTGCTTAGTCTGGCCCACAAGTATCAAGTTGTTCATAGTACCTGCTGTTCCTAAACTTTCACCCATATACAAAATGAATGGGCCCATTGCTCATAAACCCTGGTGAACTGGTGGGAACCAGTACTTTCAACGTGATTTGGCCGGAAGAAAAATTGCTATATTAGAACTCTAGACGCGCTAATACGTTCACTTTTGAACTGATACTTTTAGAGAAGATATAAACTATCCTTATAACTCGAGCTATGGATTAAATAGCATCACTACTGTCTCTCTACAGTGATGGCTTTGGCATTAAATAAGCTACGAAAGTTGATACAAAATGAAACAAAGAAACCAACACTTAGTCTGGTATAAAAGTTTAAGTCTGCTTGCAATACCCGAGTTTCATTAATGGTAACCAATCCTAGAATTGCCCTGTCGGCTTGGGCAGTAAAATACACCGACTGCATTTTTGCAGAGGGGCAAGAACTCCCTAACGAGTGTCCTGATTTTGAAACTAAACAATCTGATTATAAGGCTCCAGTAATGCAGGAACTTTGGAAAATGCGGATTACTTCTTTATTGTCATCACTCCCAGGTCCACTTTGGGCCAGAATGGATACATCTGATAGGATCTTATGTATGGGTCAAATAGAACTAAACGGTGTATTTATGCTAAACTGAATTGTTTTGAAATTTAACCGTGTGTAAACAAAAACTGTACTTATGCTAAACGGTACTGTTTGAAACTAATTATATAGCCCACAGTGGTTGATATGTCATAAAACCAAGCCAAACCAAGCCACTCTAAGTACTGAATAGAATAATCGTTGCTTAACTTAGATAACCTGACAAGAATCAATGCTTTCAGTGTGACTTGATCTTACGTCTTCTAAGTTCTTTGTTTATAAACAGTAGCAAGAACGATTGATGATAGACGGATGTCGACGATAGCTCGAGCTTTAGAATTGTGCTTCTTTAAATGTGTAAGGCTTCAGACAGATGTAGGAGGTGGGAGGTGTAGATTAAATTATCTAATTGATAATTAGATAATCTAACCCGCAGCACCCACCTTCTCACATACATACACATACAAGAAAGCTTATTGTAGTGATGTAGGCACGGCTTACAAATTAAAGAAAAAATGTGAATGAGCTGAAATATATATATTCTAAACAAGATAGTGACTGGTAATGAAATTATGAGAATTCGAAACGAAGAGAATAGTGGTTAGATCCCAAACAGCCTTCGAAATTTCAACCTAAATGAAATTTGCTGGTAAATTTTTTTTTTCTTTTTCAGTTGGATTCAAAGGGAATATTTTTATGGGGAATTGTTGGAAACGGGACAAACTGATATCGCGGAGCTACATAGAAGAATTTGGTTTAGTCTAATGATGCACTGAAATAATAAAAATAAAAGGAATTTAATCGATTATTTCACTGCAGGACAATGTTCGTTTTTAAATTGTGAATGTGAGGCAGCAAACAATTTCTAAATTGAGACTAGAGCTTCCTTCATATTTTATCCTAGCCATAGAGTGAAATAGTAGTGTCTGTATGTTTTTGCCAGGGTTGATATTTACTCTTTACCTATGATATTCAGAAGAGACCTTGTCTGATCAGCCGTGGGATCAATTTGAAAATATTATTATATCGAAGAAATTATTGAATTTAGATCGAAATCTTTCTTTTATGATGTAATAAACCATTTAACTAACTGGTGATAATAACCACAAAAATATATTGATGAATGATGATATGAATTCATTGGAATGAGAATTTTGCCAAAAAAATGTAAACTTTTACCTGCTGTAGAGTGTCTAACACCCTTTCAGCACTGTACCTGATAGACTGGCTTATAGACATGAATAACATATGATTAAAGACTTCCAAGGTTGATTTTAATCATCTGGATCCAATAGATGGGTCACACTTGGGTCGGCCGTGGTATCAACGACACAGATCTGGTCGGGTGTGTCTCGTCTCTGGACATACCTCGAGCCTCAGGGTCCGTTTCCCCAGACTTTAACACTCCTTGGAGAGGTTAGGTTTATCACCTGGCTCTTGAGGCATCCCTTTTTAGGTAGTGCCGACGGGCCCGAGGCATTTTGGAGCCTGGATCCACCTTTAAAAAGTCCTTGTGCCACACTCGTTCGAACTGTGGGGTGGTCGATAAATACCGTTGATTTAATCAGCAAGATCCAGTGGATGGGTCACACTTCGACCGGCCGTGGTATCATTTCTCTGGACTGACACACCTCGAGCCTCAGGAGGCCGTCCCCTCAGGCTCTAACTCTCTTCTTCGGGGCTATGTTTATTACCTGAAGCGCCCCTTTTGGGGAGAATACCGACAGGACCCTAGGTATTTTTGGAAATGGCAGGCGTGTCTTGGCAACGACCATGCGCCTGGACCCACCTTAAAAAGGGCTTGTGTCATACTCATTCGTTTGGTGGGTCGTGCGACAAGTACCGTTGATTTTGATGAGCTGAATCTAGTTGATGTGGCACACCTCGGCCGGCCGTGGTGTCAGCGGCGCTGATCTGGTCGAGTATGTTATGTCTCTGGATTGACATACCTCAAGCCTCAGGGGGCCGTTCCCCCAAGCTCTAAACCTCCCCGAAGGGGCTAGGTTTATCATTTGGCGCTTGAGGCGTTTCTTTTTAGGGGAATGCCGACGTGGCCCAAGTCATTTTGGGAATGACTGACGTGTCTGGGCTACAGTGCTACGCTCGGACCCACCTTAAAAAAGCCTTGTGCCACACTTAACCGTTTGGTGGAGCGTGCGACAAGTACCGTTGATTTTTATCAGCTGAATCCAGTTGATGAGACACACAGAGGCCGCTCGTGGTGTTAGCGGCATGGATCTGGTCGGGTGTGTCCCGTCGGTAGTCAGTCGAGGCTGCCTGGAACGAGTGCCGAGGAGTCCTATCATTCGCATCATGCGGCCAAAACTGACATTCTCGTGCCTCAGGAAGCAATTCCCCCAGGCTCTAACCCTAGTCGAAGGGGCTAGGTTTATCACCTGGCGCCTGAGGCGCACTTATTTTTAGGTGAATACTAACGTGGCCCGAGGCATTTGTGGGAATGCCGAGAGTGTCCAGCACCCAGACCCACCTTTAAAAAGGCCTTGTGCCACACTTGTCCGTTTGATGGGGCATGCAACTAATACCATTGATTAATGAGGTGGATCCAGTAGATAGGGCACACTTCGACCTGCCGTGGTATCAGCGGCACGGATTTGGTCGGGTTTGTCTTGTCTCTGGATACTGTAGTCAGCTGCCTGGCGCGGGTAGCTGGGAGGACTAGCAATCGCGTCACGGGGCCAAGACTGTCATTCTCCCAGCCTTAGGGTGCCCTTTCCCCAGGCTCTGACCCTAGTCGGAGGAGCTAGGTTTATCGCCTGGCGCCAAATGCGCAACTTTTGGGGAGAAATCTGACATAGGGTGAGGGCTTTTTGGGAATGTCGTGCGTTTCTGGGCTTCGGCCCTGCGCTCGATCCCACCTTAAAAAAGTGCTTGTGCCGTACTCGCCCGTTTGGTGGGGCGCATGAACAATAACTTGATTAATAAGCTGATATTAATTTGACTGATCTTGCTTCATTTTGCTACATAGCGTTTTGACCCTCCTGTATTTCTTGTAAGTTTTCTTGTTAGTTGTTTGTAGCCTATCATACTGTCTTTTTCGAATTTTTCCGTTAGCACCGGATACTGGTGCTGAATAAATATATTAAACCCTCATTTTTCTCTGAGTATCATTCACCTGAACGATACAAGATTACCGAAAACTAATCTATCAATCGATTTCCTATCTATTATTGCCCAGTAAGCTGGGGCTGTAGAATACACTGACTGCACCTCTGCAGAGCGGTAAGACCCCGCCCCTAACGAGTGTCCTGGATATGACACTAAACAATCTGATGGTGAGCTTCCAACAATACTGGAACTTTGGGGAATGCGGGGTACCACTTCATCGCTATCGCTCCCAGGTCCACTCTTGCCCGGAGTGGTAGCACCTGATAGGGCCCTATCTATGGTTTATATAGAACTAACGGCATACTTATGCTAAACTGAATTGTTTGAGTAAACTGAATAGCTTGAAAAAGAAATGTTTTTGACAATTAAACCGTACTTACATTTAAACTGCGTGCTTCTGCTTGACTGAATTATTTGAAATAGAACTTTTTTTCGACATTAAAATTGTATTTACACTTAACTGAATTGTTATATATAACTGCTTGAATAGTTTGAAATGGAAATGTTTTTGACAATTAAACCGTGTACTTATGCTAAACTGAATTGTTTTAAATAGAACAGATTATTTACATAAAAATGGAATTGGCGTTAAATAACCTACATAGGTTGATATGCCATAAAACCCAACTGAGCACTCTGGTGAAGGAATTGTCGGCCGCCGCTAGCGTAATGCAAAGCTCTTCGAAAGAATTGAGCACTCTGGTAGCCGATAGGGTATAAAAATGTAAACAAACAGCTGCTGATGCTGTTACTAAATAAATACCTTTAAAAAAATTCCCGTAGCCAACGTGGTCCGCTTGGTGGCCGAGAGGTCTGAAATTTAGTCTAACGAAAAGTTGGATGGGTTTCGATCCCGGCTTCGAGCGTCCCGCGTGTCTAGCCACACTGAAGAGTTCTGATAGAACGAAACAGTCAGTCTGTGATAACAATATATATATATATATATATATATATTGATTTATTTATATAATAGTGACCGACAGAAAGAGGGATTTGTAAAGTGAGATGTTTTTTTAAGTTTGACTTGGAATGACGTAGCCAAATAATGGGACTCTCGCAAAGAACTGAATTTAATATACAATGAAAGGCTTGCGAAACTAAATTCGAACCATCACTTTATTTATACACTTAGGATATGCATGTATATGCCTGCTTTATTGAGTTACATCTGAAAACTTTTGATGACTAACTCATGATACAAGACGAAGTGGAAAAATTTTGGTGAAGAAATAACAGTCCTTTATCAACAGAATTTCTTAGATCTCTAAGAATGGGTGTTGATGAAGGGAAAGAGAAGTGTCATACCATATCAGATACAACCGAAGAAATTAGAAAAAAAGAATAGTTTGCTTGATTCTTCCATGCTTAAAGCCTTTCGACTGTCAAATAGAGAAAAAAAGACTGAGTCAACATCTTCACTTCAATTGGTTACGCTCCTACATTTTATACTTGATCACTCCATTGTTTTAAATTAAAGGCTGACTGAACATTTGTCCAAATAAAATGAAACTTTTAATATTTTTGGACGCGTCGTGTTTGCCTCATATTTGTTCAGGGGGACAATTAAAAATTACATTACATCAAGAAATATCTCTTCCTCTCAGCCATCTTCATCTGCAGAATCTGCTAACTGAAGCATACCTACCCTCCACATCTCTCTGTCTCTGTCTCTCTCTGTCTCTCTATCTTGTTCGCTCACATTCACAGATCATGGTAACACAACGCTGCATTAACTCTTGTTTTCAGTGTTGTTTTATGTCACGTACAAAAAAAGAAAAGAGAGAGAGAGAGAGAGAGAGAGAGAGAGAGAGAGACTGTGGAACATAAAAGAGAAACAGCGTGTGAAACAGAGAGAGAAAGAAATACTGGGGAGCATAAAAAAGAAAGAGCGTGTGAAACAGAGAGAGAGGGGGGAGACGCTGTGGAACATAAAAGAAAAAGAGCATATGAAAGAGAGAGAGAGAGAGATCTAAGACAGGATCAAGAAAGGTAGCTCTAAGACAAGGCTCAAAATGAGAAATGAAAATTGAGGACGTGGGAGTAGTAGATTAACAAGGAGAGACGCCCGGATGTTCGATGGCGGGACAGGGGCTGTGGTATATAAATAAAGCTTACTGGACGACGGCGAAAATGCGGGTGGGTGGATCGGGTTAGCAGTGAGAAAGGCCGGTCGATCGTTGACCCGATGACGACAACTTGATCCTTCCTGTGCTCTCCGGCCTGGATCACTGGCATCACGGCTCGTCAGCTTCCATCGGATGGATCAACGGAGATGACTGAACGGCCGACCAAAGCATTTGAACTCCTACCTACCCGCTACCTGCCACGCACCGGCTTCTTCACTCCTCCTATTTCTCCTCCAACCCGGTCTATCTTTCTCTCTGTCTGCTACTTTTCTCCGACCGCAAAATAAAATAAAAAAGAGGAAAAAAAGGAAAAGAAAGAGGAAGAGAAGAATCGCTGAGAGTAAGGGTCGAGTAATAACAATACTGCTACTCGCGGTGACGGAAGTGAGGTCGGCCATGTTAGTGGCGAAGAAGACAGCCCTGAGTAAATGTCGTGAGAAGATTAAGAAGAAACTTAATGTCTATTTTTACATTAAAAGTCGTCTTTTCTTTTACATCTTTTTTTCCTTACTCTCTCTTTTTTATTTTCTTATTTCTTTTTACATTTTTTCAAATCTTTTTTCTTTCCTTCATTTCTTTTTTTCTTTTTTTTCATCAGTTTTCGTTTGTTTTATTTTTTTTTTTTAATTTTGTTTTGTTTTGAATTTTCATTCTTTAATACCATATTTCATTCATTCATTCATCTTTCTCTTCAATTTCTTCGGAAATTTTTTAAAAATTTATCTTTTTTCTCTTCTCTTTTTAAAAAAATTAATTCAAATCTTTTCTTTCTTTCATCTCTTTTACAATTCATCACTTTTGCTTGTTTTTAGTTTGTTTGTTTGTTTGACATTCTTGTAAAACTTGGTTCTGTCTTTCTTTCATTCATTGATCATTCTTTTTAATCTCACCTTCTTTTTTCTTTGTCCTCACTTTTCTTTGTTTTATTATTTTTAGATTAAATCAAATCCTTTCTTTCTTTCACCTCTATTATTCTTCATTTTTCGCTAGTTTTTGTTTTTTTCATTTTTTTTTATAAGGTTATTTCTTTTTTTCACTTATTGATCTTTCTTTTTTTAATCTTATCTTCTTTTTTCTTTCTCCTCACTCTTTCTTTCTCTTCTTTTTTAAATATTTTTTAAATCCTATTCTTTCTTTCATCTCTTTATTTTCCATTTCTTTTCGTCTGTTTTTTTTTCGCTGTTTTTCATTCTTTTATATCATGGTTCATTCATTCATCTATTTTTTAAAAATCTCTCCTTGATTTTTCATTGCAATCACCTTTTTTTGCCACCATGTTCATTCTCTTCTTCTTTCGCTTTTCTCTTTCTCTTTCATTCTTTCATATCTTATCTTAAGATTCTTTATTCCTTTCTTTCTTTCTTTCTTTTTTTCCTTTTTTTCACCTTTTATTCGTCTTATCTTTTTTTTCTTTTCTCTATATCTCTTCTTTCTTTCTGTATCTTCTTTCCTTCGTTTTTTTTTTTCACTTTTACTTATGTTTATATTCTTCATTTTTTATCGATTGTTTTCTTTTCTTGTTTCTTTCTTTATTTCTTATTCATTCTGTCTTGTCCTCTCTCTCACTCTCTCTCTCTCTCCTTTTCATTGTTCTCTTTTTTCTTTTAAAAACATCTCTCTCTCTCTCTCTCTCTCTCTCTCTCTCTGTTTTTTTTTTTTTTTTTCGTTTTTTTTAGGGTTTCATTTTTCATGAATATTCATACATTTGGTTTTGTCATTACTTCTGTTTTTCTTTTTTCTTCGTTTTAAAAATTGTCGATCTTTCTTTTTTCCTTACCTTCTTCATATTAGTTGCCTAATGACCAGGGATTTATCCTCTACAAATGACCTCCCCATTGCATTCCTGACTATTGTAGAATGTCGGTAACTCCTGATGTCTACGACAAAGACTTTGAGACCCAGGAACTCTTTGCTAATGACTATCATCACAAAAGATCATATATCGTATTTTGCATTCCTTGGGTACGAAGAAAAAATAGTTTACCATGTTTATTAACAAGTCTGTTCTAAGGTTATTTCTTGCTTTCTTCCTTTCAAACTATTTCTTTATTTGCTTTCTTTCTCCTCACCCAGTTAAATTCTCTCTCTCTCTCTCTCTCTCTCTCTCTCTCTCTCTCTCTCTCTCTCTCTCTCTTAATTGTTTTCTATATATCCCATTCGTTTCTTTATCCTCTTTTCTGTCTTCACTTATTTCCTTTATCTTTCTTTCCGCCATTTTTTCTTGCTCAGTCGGCTGGGGCCGTAGAATACACCGACTGCACCTCTGCAGATGGGTGTCCTGGGGATGACACTAAATAATCTGATTTGTGACGTTCCAGTGATGCTGGAGTTTGGGGAATGCGGAGCACCCTTCATTGCCATTGCTCCCAGGTCCACTTTGACTCGGAGTGGAAGCATCTGGTAGGGTCCTATCTATGGCTCAAATAGAACTTAGCAGCATTTTGACATGTAAGCTGTGTACTTATGCCAAACTGAACTGTTTGAAGTAGAACTGTTTTGACATTTAACGGTGAGTAAACAAAAACTATACTCAAACTAAACTGAATTAGCTGAATTAGAACTGTATGACTGAACTGAATAGCTTGAAAGAGAAATGTGTATGACAATCAAACAGTGTACTTATGCTAAACTGAATTGTTTGAAATAGACGCGTTCATTTGTATAAAAATTGATTTGGCATCAAATAACCTACAAAGGTTGATATGCGATAAAACCAACCAACCAACCAACCAACCGCCATTCTTCCGTCCTAGCAGCAATCCGTCTGTTTCTCGACACGCTTTGCCCTCACTATTACAGTATTTCTCACCTACTTTCAATGATTTCTCTCTCTCTCTCTCTCTCTCTCTCTCTCTCTCTCTTCTGCACCCTCGTCCCACACTCTTTCCCCTTTTCTTTACAATTTCGTCACGCTTGTTTTTCGAAATTTTCACCAATTTTTCTCGGCAACTGACCAGCTTTTCTCAAATTTCCCCTGCTGATTTTAGAGGTTCTTTTCATCCAAATATCCATCTGCCATTTACCGATTTTACTCACACAACATTTTTCCTTCACCCCAACTTCTTTCCTTTAACTTATTCTCGTTGTTTCCGCTTTTCGATTGCTTTTTCTTCTTCACACATCAATTAATTCGCATTCATTTTCCCTTCTTTCTTTTCTTCCTTCCCACTTTCCCTCTTTTTCTCTTTTTTCTCCCCATTCCCGCTTTTCTTCAGTTTTTTCTTTTTTCTATTTTCTTTCTTTTGCCTCCTTTTCACTTGCTTCATTTTTTCTTTTACTAATTCCTTCATTTGTTTTCTTTCGTTTTTTTCTTCTTTTCTCTTCTCTTCTCTCCTCAGTGTATTTTCTTTCACCATTTAATTTTCCTTGTCTCTTTTTAATTTTCTTTCTTTCTCCATTACTTACGTTTCTTTGGTATCTTTTGTTTTTTTTTCTTTTTCTTTTCCTTTTGGAAGGTGTATTTCTTTTCACTATGTTTTTTCTTCGGTAACTTTTCTTTCAAGCGTTTTTTTTTTCTTTTTTTTCTTTCTTTTTTATCATACTTTTTCCTTTATTTTTCTCTATCTCACTCACTTTTGGCAATTTCTTTGTTTTAATTTCTTTCTTTCTTTCTTTCTTTCTTTCTTTCTTAATCTCTTCTTCGCCTCTCTTTCAGTTCCTCATTCTTTCTTTCACATTTTCTCTTACTATTGTTTTTGTCTTATTTACCCGGATCCTGTCAACTTTGTCTCCCCGGAGACTGGCACGATCACCACAATCATTCAGAACCAACATCGACCACACCCTCTACCTTCAACATTCAATACTCTGGTGATTGCTACGAACAGGAACCTCCCTACCCACCAGCCAAAATATGACCACCACTACCATCACCACCATCAACAACAACCAACCAACCAACAAGAAACAGCGTACAAAAGAAGCAAAAACAACAACGAAAACGAAAGCGCCGTGACTGCCACGCTGCGTTGGTCGATATTTCCTTTAATGGCAGCCTGTGATCTCCGGCCCTCATAAAACCGACCGGCCGAACGAACGAATGCCTCGTCTCAACGTCCACGTTCAAGTTATTTGCCCGCCATTGCTTCGACCCGACCCATACTCACACTCCATTATAACACCGCAGGAGACGGGCAACGCGGCCGGGGATTTTGTTTACGGACACACACCAAGAAAACACTGGGAGTGAAACAGGGAGCGATGGTGATGGTGTAAGCTTTTGTCTTATTCCAGAGCGTTCGGATATATGTGTCTGGGTTTGTGCGGCGTTTATGAACTCGACCCACACAGACACAAACACACATATAATTTAACATGTATAAGCATATTCAAAAATATGTGTATGTATTCTATTCAATAAATACGCGCAAACGTGTGTGTAGATATAGATAACGAAGAAAATGTTAGGTATATTAATTTTTTTTTTTTTTTCAAGTAAAGTTTACAAACTTGAGGTGAAAGTGATTCCGGAAAATATATTTCTTTGTCATAAATTTTTAACAAGCAAGTAAGAAAACGGTGTCTACTTTCGATGATATTTTACATCATCATCAGATTATTCAGTTTAAAAACTATGAATTGAATGCTTATCGGAGAATATTCGAATGAATAGAGTAGGATTAAAAGTAAAAGAGATTTAGATTAAAGACAAAAAAGATCAAAAATTAAAACCAAAAGAAGTGCTGTGCTCCTAAGGTTGGGGAAAGGAGTGGCTGATATTTTTTTTATTTGTTTACTTAAGAAAATTTGATTTCTTTGCATAATGGCACATCAACCTTTGGGGGTTATTCAATGCCAAAGCCATCTTTGTAGAAGAGCAAGATGGGTACTATTTAACCAATACATGGAGAGAAAAAGGGGTTATATCATTTTCAAAAGTATTAGTCCGGAAGTGAATGTAATAGCAAGACTAAAGTTCGAACTGGCTTACTTCGAGGACACAGTCCAGTGCGTTAGCTACAACGCTTTGGGAACTACAGTAAAGTTGCAATTATCAGTAATCCAATGCACGTAAACCCTGTCGGTGGGCTAGAATATGCTGACTTTATACTCTGGTCCACCCTGATCTTGATTGGAAGTACTTGTTAGGGTCTCATCTATTGGTCAAATAAATCTGTTTAAAAATAATTTTTCTTAATAAGAAAACTTGATTCTATATAACTGAATGAAAATTATCTTTTTAAAAAGAATAGTTATTTAAAACTGTAATTTCTAATCAGAATTATTATCATCAGTTACATAGAACCAAGTAATTTCAAGTAGATTATTAGTGTTAGGTAGGAATACTTTGAAAATATGACAGTGATCAAACAAACGATTTTTATTAAATAAGAATAGTTACGTTAAACCATATAGTAAGTAAAGTAAAGTTGGTGACCTTTGTCGAGGGTGACCCGAAGGCTCCTTTTTCAGTAGCTACTACACCAAGGTATAGGAGAGGGCGCTACTCTTTTCTCTGGATTGCTCCACTTTACCCTTGATCGTTACCTTAAAATTCTGAGTGTTAAGCAAGGAGGCATCAAGTACCATTTTTGAGTCTTTGGTATGACCCGACCTGGGATTGAACCTCGGTCTCCCCGACCATTGGCGAAAATTCAACTGATAAGGCCAATACTGAATAGAAGCCATATAATTGTGTGCAGTTTATTTTAGTTAGATAGGAATACATGCTACCATATAACAATTTACCAAAATTAATATTAGTAGTTGTATTATTATTAATTAATTATTATAAATTTTATTATTAAGGCAATATAAAAAAATTACGAATTAAAAGGTTGATCACAATGGGATTTTAGAATATAAATACTTATGTTTGTAATCAAATATTTACCAACAAATCAAATGTAGGTATCACATAACCCATAAGGAGTTGATATGCCGTTAAACAAGTAAATCAAACCAAAATAATGCACGGAGGCAGTACAAAGATCGTCAACTAAATATTCTATTTTGTAGAAGTACAACACTTTTGCTTCTCAATTTCCTAATCTGATAAATCAAACTTGAATTGTTCTCTGGCACGCAACATTTACATTTAGAGCCCAGCACACACAGAGCCACCCCACACACACCCACACACACACATTTATAAGAGAAAAAAACTATATATATATATATATATATATATATATATATATATATATATATATAAGAAAAGTCTGGAATGAAATTCAATGAAATGCAAGAGAATAATAAAGTTTAGAAAATCAGATTGACATGCTTTGCAAGATTTCTAACATTTGCATTCTAATGACGCTAGACTTCTTACCATTACCATCTAATTTTTCCAACTCTCTCTCTCTCTCTCTCTCTCTCTCTCTCTCTTATTCTAAAAAGAAAAGCAGAAAGAAAAAAAAATGCTGCCAAGTTTAAGAGACCCAAACTTTCGAACGAGGTGGGATTACTGAATTTCGAAATCAGATACAGCGTGAAAGAGAGTCATGAACAATTTTTGCGTGATCCAGAATGTTATGGAGTCATGAAATGTGTTGGTAGAAAAAGAAAGAAAAAAAAAAAAAACAAGAAAAGAAAAACAAGAAGGAAAAAAAACCCAGAAATTATTCGTGATGAGAAGAATGTCACTTGAGTGCTGTGATAAAACTCTAATTAGTCCATGTCTTGTCTGAAGATGGAAACGGGAACTCGAATTTACAAAAAAATCCATCCGATGAACAATTAAGAAAACAAAATTTAGACAAAAGATTTCGGTGTCCACAAACAATATAAACTGGAAATTTCAAGATTTCATCAAATCAAGTTTTCAGACGGCTCGCTTTACAGATAAGAAGAAATTCAACATAGAAGTCTCTGATATCCATTAATATTACTGACAGCATTTCCAAAGTAAACCCTTTCGAGGTGTACAAGTAGTGGGTATAGGGAAATATTGTCCGTTGACAGACGGCTAAAAAATGTCGGGTTCACGAATAGGATATATAAATTAGAATTTAGTTGCCAACAACTAAATATTCATTAAAGTTAGCTTAGTATGCTAAGAAACTAAATAAGAAGGGAAGATTATCTTATAGCACTCTTTCTTGTGGAGCAGGATGGTTTGCCTTGAAGATCCACATTCGTAATCTTGCCGGAAAACTAACGAGTGACGCCGATGTGGCATACACAGCTATCACAACAATGGGTGGTCATCGTCATTGGAAATGGAACCCGCGACCTGGATGAAGCTATACTTTCCCACTAATTTCCTTAGCAATGGCATGAATCCATCTGTCTGATCAGCAATTGGTAAATAGTAGAACAGACTGTGTTCCGCAGCCAAGGTTAGGCAACCAATTCAGAAAGCAAACACTGAATTCAAACTAGTTTTACTCCACCAAAGTGACCGTGTGTCACATCTTGCCCGTGGCGAAGGGGCTAGGTATATATATATATATATATATATATATATATATATATATATACACACACACAATTGTATCAACCATGAGGTGCACCTCTTTCTGTCAATTTTTTTTAACTTTCTTTATAACAACAATCACTTCATTCTTTCACTTTATCGTTCTTCCTTCTACTTGTAACTCGCTTTCTGTTTTTCTTTCTTTGTCTTATCTGTCTTTTATACAGTCGGCTGGGGCTGGGGTTAGGGGCTGCAGAATACACTAACCGCATCTTTGCAGTGCCCTGGATATAATACTAAACAATCTGATGTTGAGGCTTTTATTTATTTATTTTATCGATATTTAGCTATGCGCAGATCCTATACGCAGAAACCCCTTTTTTCCATTCTGAAGAAAGTCTCAGCACCGATAACATTCGGTGTATGCTCTCGTGGGCGCTAATTGCAATCATTATTTTGTTTGGTCTGTTTGTTTAATGGCATATCAACTCTTTTTAGGTTATTTAAGAACAGAAGAACAGTAGTGGTACTATTTAACCCATAGCTGGGAGGATAAGCGGGTTCATACCTTTCCCAAAGGTATTTGAACTCGCGTAAAGTCCAACGCTTTAACCATTACACCACGAGAACACCCCCCCTTTATGGTTTGGTTTGGTTTCTTTGTTTAATGGCATATCAACTCTATTTAGGTTATTTAATGCCAAAGCCATTCTCCTAGAAGAACAGTAGTGGTACTATTTAACCCATCGCTGGGAGGATAAGGGGGTTCATACCTTTCCCAAGGGTATTTGCCCGAAAGTGAACGTAATAGCGCGACTGGAGTACGAACTCGCGTACTACGATTCCGCTGTCCAACGCTTTAACCATTACACCACGAGGACACCCCCGCATTATTTTGTGTGTACGATAAATTAGAAGAAATGTCTTTCGGTCATTGAAAGAAACATTGAAAATATTTGTGTGTAAACAAATTGGCTTTACCTCATTTAAAAATGAATTATCTAAAAACTATTTACTTATAAATGATATATGTATAACCTTTTAACTATGTGCAAACAAAACGACTGATGTTATATTTTTAGTATTTAATAGAAATACACCAAACTGTTTAACTGTGTGCAAAAAAAAATGAACTCAGGCTCGTTTAAATAAGTCATCTACAAAATGTATTCACAAATCATATACATTTAATATATATGTATAAAGCGGATTTGGTATTAAAAAACCTACCTTGGTTGATATGCCATAAAACCCAATCCAGCCAACCAATCTTTTTCTTTTTCATTCTATCTTTCTCAATAATTATCTTAACATTGTGATTTTCCCAATTTCTCTCTTCTTACTGTTCACCCTCATTTTCGTATCTTTTTTAAAATTGATATTACCCCTCTTTATATATATATATATATATATATATATATATATATATATCTTTCTGCACTTTCTTTAAATTCCTCACTCCTTACCCCCCCCCCCTCTCACTCTCACTCTCTCTCTCTCTCTCACTCTCTTCCTTTTCTTTTTCTGATCTTTGACATTTTCAAGTGAAACCTTTGTTAGGTAAACTTATCTATTGTTGATAGTTGTCTACAGCAATTCAAGTACTGTCGCCCGGGGTCTGCGCCACTCACGGTTTGGTGTTGGTTTGGTGGGTCTGGTAAAGCCAAAACGGAAATAATTCACAAAATGAAAGTTGCATCCAGTCAAGACCGTGCCCAAATTAAAGACACCAGATCCGCTTTTACAATGACGATAACTCTTATTAGTTTAAAAAATGATGGCTTAACAGATAAAACTTGAGGCTTGAGGCCAGGAGATACACGAACCATTTCCCAGTTTCAGAAAAACAAACAAACATCTTTAACTGAACCCAAAGATGGTTTTGCGAATGATTTGCTTTTTATATCGTCAAGAGTAACATAGTTAAAAATCCACGATTATGGCCACATATGAAATTTATGTTTTTAAAAATTTGAATAATTGTCGAATTACTTCTATAAAAGAAATTCATTAATTGATAGATTACTTTATGCCAACTGATTAGGAAATTGCTTTTATTATACATTTATATTTACATTTTTCGTGGAGTTCCTTCTTTAGAGATCTAGAGATACAGTTTTATGAAAGCCCAGTCAGCTGGGGCTGTAGAATACGATGATTGCCTCCCTGTATAAGAGCAAGACCCACTCTTCTAACGAGCATCCTGGATATGACACTAATCCATCAGTCCAGCAGCTTTGGGAAATGAGAGTATCCTTTCATTGCCGTAAATTTTATGTCCTCTCTGACCCGGAGTGGTGGTAACTTTTAGAGTCATATCTATGGATCAAATAGAACTGTTTAACCATTTAAATGTGTGCAAACAACTCACTGAGGCTAAATCATCAGGATTACATAGTAATACTTTGAAAAATAAAAAACTCTCAGTTGTCAAAATTTCTGCGACGAAGCTTGATGATTTTATCATTAAGGGTTTTCAGACTATTGTCTTTATCTTTATTTTCACAACGTTTCGGTCGATATGTCCTCCTCGGGAACCTTCACGGAACTTCGAACTACGTCCTTTATTGAATCTACGGGAGTTGCCTTTTCTGATTCCGTTAGCCATAACAAGTGTTAAGTATTCCTGAAGTGTTACTCGCCTGCAATCAGTATTGAACTTGCAACCTCCAGATAATTGTCTCCTTAGGGAACCAACGCCTATAAACGTTACGCTATGTGTCCTGCTGGACAGTTCAGAGTGAATTTTTGGGACATATAAACTTGATGTTCTTACTTGACTTGGATTACTACTATTATGTATGATGTTTTACCTGTGCTCATATTCAGATTTTTTTTCATCTACCCTTTTTGATTATTGGTTCCCATATTGTATTCAACTCAATACTTGGTCTACTCAACAGGTTATTGTAGCCCAACATATGTGCTGATTCCTTAAGGCGTCTAATCCTTCAATGTTCAGCTCTATCAATTATTTCAACTTCATCCCATAAGGGCAGATGGTTTCCCTTTTCCTTCTATGTATGATCTGCCATACCCGACTTTTCAATCTCACCTCGTACTACTGCCTTCCGATGTTCATCTAGCCTTACTTTTAGTGGGCGACCTGTCTCAACTTTGTATATTTTGTATATTTATATCTCTTCCAGGTCAAACCACCAACAGAATTCAACGTGATGAAGAACTGTGTTTACTCCATCCCTTGCAGTTGTGGTAAAATATGTTTAAAATGAATCTGATGTAATATGATGACTAAAGACTTTTAGTCTAACAAATAATGATATTATCACATAGCAAAAAAAAAAGTTTTTGGCGACCGTAGTCGAGGGCGACCAGAAGGCTCCCTTTTCAATAACTTCTACACCGAGATGTAGGGGTGTGCTACTCCTTTCCTTGGATTACTCCACTTTACCCTTGATACTTACCTTATATTGCTGAATGTTAAGCAAGTAGGTATCAAGAACCATTTTTAAAGTCTTTGGTATGACGCGATCTTGGATTGAACCCAAGTCTCCCGGACCATTGGCGAACACTCTACCCCCTAGGCCAAGAGCCGGTTATAATTCCTGTTTATGTGTGGTTTTATGAGGTCGGCCCAGAAAGCAATGAGCCTGATTATTTCTATTTTTCAGATTGGCAAACTTGATTTAAAATAACCTGGAAAAGTTGAAGTTTTGGTTTCCTTGTTTAATGGTACATCAACCTTCGCGGGTAAAGACCGAGGGAATAGATGTACATATTTTTTATTTTTTAAGTAGAGGAATTAATATTGTGAATTGAATTACCACGACCAGAAAATCCACCGAAAACCTACACACGATATACGGGAACACTGAACAGCTGTTTCGACCTTAGGTCTCATCAGCAGTGTATACTGTAATCTCCATCACTGGAGATCGAACCAGCGACCACAGATTGCAGTTATTTGGCCACGCAATTACCATAAGTAGTTGATTTGGCATCATTTGCGCGCGATATGCACTGGTGGCTCAGTTGTAGGGTTTCGGCACTGCAATCTGTGGTCGCTGGTTCGATCTCCAGCGGTGGAGATTACGGTATATACTGCTGATGAGACCTAATTAGGTCGAAACAGTTAGTCATTGTTCCCGTATATCGTTCGTAGGTGTTCGGCGTATTTTCTGGGCGTGGTAATTCAATTCACAATAATTATTCCTTTACTTAAAAAATAAAGAATATGTACATAAATGCTTAATTCTTTAATCCAGGTAAAAGAGTCAAGATTTTAAAGGTAAGCAATTTTTTGTCTTGGATTGATATAAGCATCTTTGTTGAAGATCAGCAATGGTACTATTCATCGCAGATCTGAAAGAATAAGGAAGCTGATTATGAGTCTGAAATTGAACGTAATAGCTCGACTGGAATTCGAAGTCATTTACTTCGTGGCCGTAGTCCAGCACTTTAACCATAACACCACAAGGATTCCTCGATAAAAGTTGACCTTAAACACGCGAAAACATTCAGTTTCTGTTTGCCTCTCAGAACTGATGATCAACTGAATAATATCTGATTATAATTGGGCTAGTGGGTAGAGTGTTTGTCAATGGCCCTGGAGACCTGGGTTCAACCTTAAGTCTAGTCACACTAAAGACTAAAAAAATGGTATTTGATGCTGTCTTGCTTAACACTCAGCAATATAAGGTAGGGATCAAGGGTAAAGTGGAGCAATCCAAGGAAAGAAGTATCGCCCTTCCTTACATTTCAATGTAGTTGCTATTGAAAAGGGAGCCTTTTGATCGCCGTCGACTACTGTAGCCAACTTTACCTTTACTTGATGATAAAAATGTTTTGTGCTCACGAAAGTGGAACACAAAAGCAAATTGTCAAAATTAAGAACACTGCTGCAGAAATATTTTACAAGTTAAAACAGGCTCAAGGAGAAGAAGCTCTACTCCGGTCATAAGATTCTTGGTGGCACTAAGCATTTTTGTATAACCCTTAACGCCGAGAACGGGTAACTTTTCATAAAGAATAAATGTGATAACATTTATATGGTGCGTGGATGTTATCCCATTTATATCACGAGTTGATGTGATCCCATGTTCGCAGTGAGTGAATGCAATCATACTTATACAGTGAGTCTAAGCGTTTACATTCATGCGGTGATTTGATGTCATCACAATTATACTGCGAGTTATTGTGATCCAAGTTATACAGTGAGTGGATGTGATCATATAAAGCGAGTGAACGTGATCACATTAATACTGCAGTAAATGTGATCAAATTCATACAGTAATGGATGCAGTCTCGTTTATTGGGTGAGTTGATGTGATCACATTAATAAATTGAGAGAAGGCGATCACATTTATATGGTTTGTGGATGTGATCATATTTATAAAATGAATGAACAAGATCACTGAGTAGATGCAGTCGTATTTATACAATGAGTCTATGTGATCACATTTACACAATGAGTTTATATAATCACATTTATATTATAAGTAATTGGGATACTAGTTATACTGTGAGTGGATGTGATCATATAAAATGAGGGAACGTGATCATATTTATACTGATGTCAATATGATTACATTCATACGGTGAGTGAACGTGGTCTCATTTATATGTTGAGTGAATGTGATCAGATTTATACGGTTAGTAGATGTGATCAGATTTATACGGTAAGCAGCGACAACAGTGATGTGAAGGATAAGACCGGTTCAGCTCGGCAAGAAATTCGCAATATGAAGTTTGTCTCCACAAGCTTATCAGCACAAACTGGGTCACTGAGCTATGCAGACATTTTTCCGAATGCGATGATGTCGTACCACAGTTGAGATGAAGTGGTCCGCAGATTTTTCTAGTGCAATCGACAAGATCTTGCTTATCGCCGTCTAAACATTCATAGCCTATTGAAATGACTATATAATAAATGAATAAATAGACAGATCAATAACATTTTATACTTTAGAATTTGCGTTTAATGACTTTATTATGCTCTCTGCATCTGTTGTAGTTTGTGTGGACATACATTTTCAGCTTTAATTTCTAACAAATGCTAATCATTCACAGTGCAATAGTTTTGATGGAAATTATATTCATATGGATATCAAACCTTATTTTGTGTGTCGCTTACAAGCTTTGGAAATTATGGTTTATTTAAAGGACTATATTTACGTTTAAATGTAATACATTCTTTAATATAATTGCGGAGGGCTTTCGTTTTATATATCTTGCCTTTCGGTTTAGTTAGGCTGAGAACCTTTCGCTTAGTGCATGGGTTAGTTAGATGCACACATTGAGTGCAGGTGTTCACGCGCGTGCGAGGTGGATGTGACCATCAGATTTGTCACAATAAAAACCCTAGATAGGAAATAGGACCGGGGATGTGATTGACGTCATGCCTGGAAGCGTTGAGGATTTGGGAATTTGAAAAAAAAACCCAGTTAGTTGAGATTTAAACTCTGAACGGAGTAGTTGAGATTCGAGCCTAGAGGAAGGTAGTCGATTTTTGGTCTCGCCGAGACAAGACCAGTAGTTTGCGGCGGGGGTGCCGCAATGGTAGGGAAAAGTCAGCATAGAAAGAAATTGTGTCTCTCTCTTCTCATGTCGAAAAACCTTAAACTCAAAATGTGAATAAAAGTTTCGTACCTAAACCAATTTCGTGTATTTCGGGATTCCCTATGTACATTTCACGTGTTCGTATCGTGGTCGTATATTTTTGGACCTATATGTATGTTACAATTCTCTATCAAATTTTTAAAATTATATTTAATACATTTAAAGAGAAAAGCAAGATGATGTATAAGATTAACAATTCTCTTTAATACAATGTTACTTTTCTTCCCCCAGATACGTATATGGAGCGGTTCAAAAAATAAGTAAACTTTTTCATTTAGCAGTGCAATTTTATCTTCGATTAAACTTTCTTAATAAGATTTTTTCTTTTCTTTAGATGTTCGATATTTTTAAAATAATTTAATAAATTTAATTATATTCCATGAGAAATACTAAAATCTTATTTTCATTGATACAAAATTAATGTTTTGATAAAAGATTGTTGGAGAGGTATCTGTTTTATATATTTTCATTTTCTTTGGTTTTTTTCCTTGTGATCCACGAGAACAGCAAAATCCCCTAAATCTAGTCGTCTGGGAAGGATTAAGTGATCCATTTGTATCTCAAAATCCCAGAGAATTTTATGCGTTTATCTTCTGGGACTGATTCTGGTTTGTGCATATACCATATGGTAAAACTGTAATCTTTTGCACAATTCCCAGTGAATCACCTTTTGTACCCTGTCATGCTTAGTCTTGTACTCCTTTTGTGTTAGTTTGTTACGTTCGATCATTATGGGATCAACCGTTTCATCGCTGTCTACACATTATCTACACTTGCTATCCTGCGCGTATTATTGTACCTCTAGTGTTCGCCAATGGCCCGGGAGACCTGGGTTCAATCCCAGGTCGAGTCATACCAAAGACTTTAAAAATGGAACTTGATACCACCTTGCTTAACACTCAGCATTATAAGGTACGGTTCAAGGGTAAAGTGGAGCAATCCTGGGAATGGAGTAGCGCCCTCCCCTACACCTTGGTGTATTAGCTATCGAAAAGGGAGCCTTCGGGTCACCCTCGACTATGTTCGCTAACTTTACTTTACTTATAAGAGTCAGAGAACGGTCAGAGAAATTTTATAAACATGAGGATCAGAGAAATACATTACGAATGTGTTATGGCATAATGGATTATTGAAATGTAGTGTAGATAAAAAGTATGTTATTTTGATGAGGAAAGAATTTGATTAGAAAGCAAATTTATATATGTATTTGACAAAAGAAAATATATTGTTATTGTTTAGCTCAAGATAGCTAAATTGTTTTGACACATTTACATTACCTGTTGCTTATCCACAGCGACCTTGCCCAGTCGACTGGGGATGTAGATTACACCGACTGCTTCCCTGCAGAGGGGTAGCTCCAACCCCTTCCTGTATTCGACACTAAATAATCTGATGATGAGGTTCCAGTAATGCTGGAGCTTTTGGGAATGCTGAGTACTGTTTACATTGTTTTTCTCAATTTTGTCCCTTACTTTTGGACGATCCTATTTTGAAAATAAATAAATAATTGTTATAATTCTTTTTCTATCCTTTGCAAATGATTCAAATTTTAGTATGTAATTATGGATGATAACGACTACCAGTTCTCAAATTTTCAGCTTTTCACACTTGTTATTTCTAACAAATATTAGGTTTTAAAATTTTGTCCCTGAGTTTTGGACGCTACTGTACTTTGGACACCTCGGTTGGTGTAATAGTTAGCAAGCTAGACTAGTAAACCCTCATGAGTGAGCTCGAGTACCATGTCTAAGCAAAAAGCTTATTAAAATACTAATACTTTTGGGAAAGGTATGAACCCAACATTTCTTCCTCCAGCTACGGGTAAATAGTATGCAGTCTGGAATCTTTAACCTTTAACATTGGTATAGCAACCAGTCTAGAAGGAAAACTCTGAATTCAAACTTGTTAAACTCTATTTGAAAATGATTTTGTGTAACATGCGATTCGAGCAGAGGGGTTGGATTATTAAATAGATGTGTGTGTGTGTGTGTGTGTGTGTGTGTGTGTGTGTGTGTGTGATTGCTTTGATCAACCAGTACCGAACTGACTTTAACTTAGAATTAATATATCTGTCCCCAACGGCATTTTTTTTATACCGGAAAAACATTTTAGTGAAAATAATTAAAGTTTTATTAATTACTTTTTTAGAAGAAAGATAGTAAATACAATGAGTTACTAATAAATTAGTACAAATTCCTTCGAAATATACAGACAGTTGGATACTTTGGTTCATTATATAGAGAAATTAATGTTGTTCATATCGTGGGATTGTTTCCTTTCTTTTTGTTGCAGAAAATGAAAACTTAAGAATCAACAGCTTTTGAAAAAAAACTAACAATATCGCCGATCATTTCTGCTTTCAGCGACCCACTTTTTAACCAATGCTACGATGTGGAAAGGGCATTCTTCCTTGTTGACACCACCACAAAACCTTCGTGGATTTCCTTAAGTGATATGCACTTGATATTGAAGAAGAGGACGACAGTACGATGGGCGTGACTGTAGTAAACGGTACTATTTTCTTTTTCCCTTCTTCCCGTCTTTCTTCCTTTTTCCCCTTCTTTCCATGACTCTCTCTCTCTCTCTCTCTCTCTCTCTCTCTCTCTTTCTCTCTCTCGCACACACACACACACACACACACACACCACATGATAATATTTGAGTGTTTATATACTTTCAAGACATATATTTACCCAACCCATCCGTACCAACAGAGTGTGACACAAGGTCAATTTTTCTGCGGAATTTAAGAGGTTTGAATTAAAGAAGTTTGAATTTAAGAGGTTTCCATTCTAGTTGACCGATTGCCATATCAAGATTAAAGATCACTGTCTGCCCTGCTATTTACCCTCAGCTGGAGGGAGAATAATTAGGTGCATACCTTTCGGGGGTTGGGGTATTTTACGATATAACTTTGATCTATGTGATTCTATTCTCTAAAGAAGTTGCAGCTCTTCATAAAGGTTGGTTGGCTGGTTGGTATTCTACGGAATATCAACCATTATGTGGTATTTAATGCCAAATTATCGTTATATATATATTTAGAGAAATGGTAAATTGCTAAATCCCACAGGATGCGAAAAAATTAGTGGAAACCAAAACACGGATAATGGATTCAAAAATATTTCGTCTTTATTTAAAAGAAAAAAAGTCTTATACTACGTCTTTATTAAAAAACAAGAAAAAACTGAAATGAAGACGAAATATTGAATCCATTGTCAATATTTCGGTTTATCCACTATTCCACTTATTTTTACACACACACACACACACACACAAGTATATATATATATATATATATATATATATATATATAATTTTTAAACGAATAGTTTTCAGGTAACTTTGTTTTTTAACGAGTTGTTACTGCTTATTTGTTTGCACACAGCTAAATGGTTACAAGTTTGTGAATAATTTTATTTGATATCAATTATTTGTTTGCTCACATTTTAATGATTGTAATTTAACATTAGTCATTCTATTTATCGAGTATTCTAATGATTGCAATTTAACATTAATCATTCTATTTATCGAGAATTCTAATGTAATGTAAATAATTCTTACCTACCTGCATCGTTTCAAAAAATTAACAATAATAATCCCTACTAAATGACTTAACGGCTTTATTTGACTCATTAATGGGCCCAAACAGGTACAACCAATACGATTCAGAGTTGATCTGGGAGTAATAGCAATCGACTTTTGCACGTTGTTATCACGTAATGAATGCGTCACCATGCAAGTGAAATTCTCCATTGGACTAAAAGTATAATAATCGGTTGTCTTCTACGTGGTCCTGAAAAGTTCTGGGGAGAGGATATTTTGTATACATTTAGTCATCAAATTTTTAATCGAACAGAAAAGCTATCTTTTTATCTGATGGTCATAATATATCATAAGGATGCTGACAATTATCAGAGCGAGACTCTCTCATGTATCTTGCGACTAGTTGCTTATAGCCAGACTTCAAAGAAAAAAAAAATTGTGGCGTCTTGCAAACAATCAAATAATATTTTGAGTCGGTAATGTTACAAGGGAAATTAACTTCTATAAAAGCATTCGAAAAAATTTATTTTTAAAAACACAGATAATCCCAAATATAATTAGACATTACTTTCTACAATTTAAAAAAAAAAAGATCTCTCAGACCCCTTTTTTTTTGACAAAAAAGTTTTTTGTAGGTGATTATTTTAACTGTCTGTGATTTTTTAAAAGACAGTGGTTAAGATTTTGTCCAATTTGCAGATTCATGGATTTTATTGAGAGGGTGGGTGTAGTAGCTTACGCACTAGACTGTGACATTATAGTAAGCGCGTTCGAACTCCAGTCGTGCCATTACGTTCACTTTAGGATTAATACCCTTGGAAAGGTACGAATTCTCTTATCCCTCCAGCTATGGGGTCAATTGTAACACAACTGTCTTTCTATAATGATGATTCCGGCATAAAATAACCCATGACGGTTGGTATGCCATTAAACAAAGAAACCAGGATTATGTATATACAGGGTGTTCCAAAACTGTTGAAATAAAACAGTAGCCTCTCAGATCTTCTTTGTTGACCTAATTCTCTTTCTTTTTTCAGATTATTGCTGAGATTGAGATATTGAAGTGTATATAGCAAGATCATTCCTTGGGCGATAGAGCAAAAGATTTTTTGTGAAAACACCAACTAAGTCTTTGGTTTGATTAATGGCATATCAATCTTTGTAGGTTATTTAATGCCAAAGCCACTGTCCTGAAATAACAGTAGTGATACTATTTAGCCCATAGCTGGGAGGATAAGGGGGTTAATACCTTTCCCAAAGGTATTCGTCCAAAAGTGAACGTAACAGCGCGACTGGAGTTCGAACTCGCTAACTACGATTTCGCAGTCCATCGATTTAACCGTTATGCCACGAGCCTACCCCGAAATAAGTCTTTCAAAAGAATTCAAGCAAGATACAGAAGGAAGTTTAATTTCAGCTCATTAAGTTAATCAATAAATTTGAAACTCATTGTACTTGTAAAGATCGTAGAGTAACAACCATCTCTGAGAGGATTCTAGCGATCACCCAAGTAGGATGCACTCGTTTTCCTGCATTCAACATCGCTTTTAACTGAATTGCGAACATCTGGAACATGTACTCTTGGGCTTCTCTTGATATTTTTGGTTCCCATTTGAGACTAAATACTTGCAGATTCTAATCTGTCATGCTTCTATCTATCAATAAATGTAAAGTCCATTGCTCTATCGTTTGTGTATTTTGATTTGTGATCGATCATTTTGCTTCTACAATTTTGAAACACCCTGTAGTATTACATAGTATAGAAAATTCACGTCTGTTTCTTTTTTAATAAAAAGTAAAATTGCCAAGTCGGCTGGGCTGTAGAATACATCGATTGCGCCTCTGCAGATAAGTGGGACCCCCTCCCCACAACGCGTGTCCTGGATATGACACTAAGCAATCTGATGGTGAGGTTCCAGTATCGCTGGAGCTTTGGAGAATGCCGAGTACTCCCTCATTATCATCGCTCCCAAGTCCACTCAGGCCTTGAGTGTTAGCACCTGATATGGTCCTATTTATAGGTCAAATAGAACTAAACTGCGTACTTATGCTAAACTGAATTGTTTGAAATGGAACTGTTTTTATATACTAAACTGAATCGTTTGAAATAGAACTGCTTTTGACATTGAAACTGTACTTACACTAGAGTGAATTGTTTGAAATATCACTGTTTAACTAAACTCAATAGCTTGAAATAGAAGTGTTTTTGACAATTAAACTGTGTACTTATGCTAAACTGAATTATTTGAAATAGAACTATTAATTTGAATAAAAATGGATTTGGCATTAAGTAACCTACAAAGTTTAATATGGCATAAAACCCAAACAAACAAATAAACAAACAATAAAAAGTAAAAAGCAATAAGTCAGTTGAAAAAAATGAGAAAACATTTTATGATTTTAGATTTTTTAGGAAAAATACTCATAAGTGGAAAAATAGGAGAAATCTTGATGGATTTAGCAGTGATGTAAATTTGGTGGTGGCTATTCAGTACTAAATGAACAAGCAATTGATTTTGGGGTCAAGTTTAATATATTAAGTCGCTGAACGGAAGCAACGAATAAAATATAATGATTTGCATTAGTACTCAGTTACTATCCGTGACAATATTGATCCAAGAAGAGGAGAAACGATAACAGTTTCACAAGTATATAAGAATAGTCTGTTTTTTTTGTTTTTGTTTTGTCTTTTCTTTGCATACAAGGGTAAAATAAATTAGAGTGTACCACGTTCTCAAATATAAGCAAGAAGAAAAATGTGGGAAAGATTATTTGACACGTTACTAAAAGGAAAGAAATAAGATGTGAGTTTCCTGTCGAAAAAGGGTCTGGCACGTGATGTATGACGATCTTTACTTAAACGTTTATAATCGAAAGACTACTGCCCAAATGCACAATTCTTGGTGAGCTAGATGTTTTGATATCTATGTTTATGTTTTCTGTTTCATTTTTTTTATTTTTTTATTTTTTGCAATCTGTATTTTACTAGTGTGATTTCAAAGAATTATTTCATTATTTCATTAAATAAAACAGGTATTAATAATCTATTAAATAAATCTTGGAAAATAAATTCTGATTTATCAAAATGGGATTAAGAATGTTGCTTTTATTCAACACTCAGAACGTTTGCTAGTACATATATATGTATATATATATATATATATATATATATATATATATATATATATATATATATATATATATATAGTGTGTGTGTGTGTGTGTGTGTGTGTGTGTGTAAAAGACAACAGTTAGAAGGGTTTTCGTTTATATATATATATTTCGTTTATATATATATATATATATATATATGTGTGTGTGTGGGGGGGGGGAGAGAGAGAGAGAGAGAGAGATTGAGCGATAGATAAACATAAATGAAAGAGATAAACAGATGTGCATGTACATTAGAGAGAGAAAGAGAGAGAAAGAAAGAGAGAGAGAGGAAAATAAACTGAGATAAATTGGTAAACAGAGGGAGAGAAAAATAAAGAGATTACCATACGCAAAAATTAAATAAAAACCTTGCGGGTGAAAAAGAAAGAAAGAAAGAATTGTATGCAGATGGATAAGAAAATAGAATAAAAATGATAGGGTTTTCTTGGGAGTTGGGGTGGTTACAGACAAGATAAATCTTTATGTTTATTAATGAGCTCCACCAACGAGAATGGCGGGGGTCGGAAAAAAAAAGACGAGATGTAGGTAAAATAGCAAAGACTGCAATTTTGTTTATGCAAACAAAACAAGAAATAAGCAAAAACGTCCTTAGACACACAGGAAAACGCATGGGCACACACACACACACACACACACACACATATATATATATATATATATATATATATATATATATATATATATCCACACATACATACACACCCACGCATGTGCATATGCATGATCCCTTTTGGCTTATTTTAAAAAGGCAACCAGTGAAGAACGTACAAACCAGCCAGATATTCAGTTTGCAAGTCAGCGATAAAGAATGTTGCTTTAGTGAATGTAAAGAAAGAAAAGAAAAAAAAATAACAGCCAGAAGCAGTAAAGAAAAAAATGATTAGGAAAAAAAAGTCGTCAAAAATCGTTCAGTTGAAAATCGTGGCTTTCAGCTGTCGCCGGTGATCTGAACATTACGGATTGGTTTAACGTAAAATGTCACACCGGAAGTCGACTTCGTTCGCCCATTCGCCCGACTACACCAAATGTCGTGGGTACCATCACTGTCGCCCTTTACACCCAATTGACTGTTGCGCTTTGCATGACCCTTTCCTTCCCTTACTCACATCTTTTTACCCACCAACACAGTCCCCACCCCCACTTTCAATACCCCCATAGTGTTGGCGTCATCAGTATATTTTTATGTTTTTATTTAACGAGTGGCCGTTCGACAACTGTTCCACTAACGTCAACGCCCTCATGACAAAAAGAAAAAAAGTAGATATGATCAAACCAACTGTAATATATTCATAGATTATTATTATTATTATTATTATCAGTTTATTCAAATCCTTCACCGGGTCTTTACCCAAGACCTAGGGTGTGGGAAGTTAGTGATAATATATATTAGATATTCAGTTTTTTTTGCTGTTTAGTCTCATTGATAGTATTCACCCAAAGAGATGAGCAGTTCAGCAAAGTGCAATTTTTGCAATTTCTTACAGACTGGGACTGCCAGGCATCTTATTAATTTGTTTTTTCTGTCCTTTTTTTTTTTTATCATACTCAGGTATCCTGCTATTTCTAGCACGATGGTGGTTTTAAGACGCCACATATTTTCAATTTCTTTGCGTGTTTTTCTCAACAGTATTTGCTGATGGTCTTTAACTGAAGTCAGAGTGATAGCAAATCTCTTCAGGTCTCCAGGACTCTTCTCCGTATTCTGACCGATTTTAACAGTGCAATCGTCTGGATGGTGTCCGCTCGTCCTCCGAATTCTAGCCTTTGGGGATTGTTCCAAGCGCACCAATTACAATCAGTATCACCGTCACCTTTTGTTTCATAGTTTTAGCTCTCTTGTAAGGTCTAAGTACTTATATCCCTTTTCGTTTTTTTTTAATCTTTACTCTGTGGTTCTCCGGGCCGGCAAATTCCTCTTTTAAGCAGGGTCTAATTTTTTGGTAACTATCAATAGGTCCAGTCTTCTGGCTGGAATTAGATGATCCTTTAGTATCTCAAAATCTCAGAGAATTTTGTGTTTCTCATTTTCCAGGACGGATTCTGGTTTGTGCATATACAATTTGGTAGTAGGGTCAAATTTCAATTTCTTGCCCGACTCACAATGAATCGTCTTGCCCACCCAGTCGTATCTAATCTTGTACTCTTTTTGTGCATATCTGATGAATTTGATTATAATGTGATCAATCGTTTCGTCTATATCATCAATTGCACTTGCTATTTTGTTGTCTTATATATTTTTGCTTTAAAATAATTGGTCCTTATGACGTTGTTTTGTGCTGATATTAGAAGAGATTCGGATTTTCTTAAGGTTTCTCTTTTTTAGCCATGTCTAGGTCTTCTAGCGGTTAGAGTGTTCGCCAATGGCCCGGGAGACCTGGGTTCAATCCCAGGTCAAGTCATACCAAGGACTAAAAAATGGTACTTGATGCCTCCTTGCTTAACACCCAGCATTATAAGGAAAGATCAAGGGTAAAGTGAAGCAATCCAGGGAAAGGAGTAGTGCCCTCCTCTACACCTTGGTGTAGTAAGCTATTGAAAAGGGACCCTTCAGGTCACCCTCGACTATGGTCGCCAACTTTACTTACTTACTTTTAGGTCTTCTCCTATGAGATATAACCACTTTATCGCTTGAAATATTCCTGTTCTTTGATCATTATGTTGTCTGTGTTGTTTCTGGTCACTGAAATTAGTCTTTTTTTGCTCTCTTTTTACGTAGTTTTCGAGTCCTCGTATTGATTCATCTATGCTATCTTCAATACTGATAAGCCCTTTTCTTTCTTCTTTTCTTGATACAAATAATCTATCAATGTCATCTCTCATATATAAGACCTTATGCATCGCCTTTTGCATCCCCCCCGGGTTCATTTTTAGAAGTTCTTCCCTCGTTCATCCCTCGTCCAGTTCAAGAATGGTCCAGAGTATCTTACGAGGGGGACAGCGTATATGTTTATCTCTTTGATGAGATTCTTGCTATCGAGCTTGGTTTCGAGAAGTTTCCTCGTTCGCTTGAGATACACTTTTTAATTTTTTTTTTTTCAACTCCACGTGTTTGATTGAATCCACTTCCAGTATTCCATGTAATTGTAAGTTACCTTTTCCCCGATTGTTCTGATTTTTCTTGATTTGGTAGTTCTATTCCTTCCGTTATTTGTCTTTTCCTGCTTTTCTTTATTAACATGGCACCTTTTTATGCAAATTTCCATCCCTATATCCTGACTTTATATTTTTATTGTTCGTATTAGAGTCTCTAATTCTTTTTTCAGTTTTTGCAAACAACTTGAATTTGTCCATATACATTTGGTGGTTAATCTTTTCTTGCGATTACGTCAATTTGTAATCCTCTTTGCATTTTCTATGTATGTTATTGAGTGGCATCATCGCAATTACAAATAGTAATGGTGATTGCGTATCTCCCTGGAATATACCTCTCTGGATTTTCCCTTTCGTTAATTTGTTCCTCCTGGTGTCAATTCCACTTTCCAGTTTTTCGTAGTTTCCGTGATGAACCATATGACCTTGTCGGAGGTGCCCGTTGTGTAATGGCTATCGTCGATGGACACGGGGACACGAGTTCAAATCCTGGATTAAACTTATTTCATTTCACATAGCACTAATACCTTTGGGAAAGGTATGAATCCAATCATTCTCCCTCCAGCTATGGGTAAATAATAGGGCAGACTAGGTGAGGCAATTAGTCTAAGAGAAGGAAAACTCTAAATTCAAACCAGTTAAACTTCGCTTTAAAATTGACCTTGTGTCATATCCTGCCCGAGCGGAGGGGTTGGTAAATATGTATATGACATTGTCGGATATCTTGTATATTTTCGAACAGTCTATTATTCTGCTTTGCGGGAACCATATTGTTTGCTTTTTTAGATCAATCCACACCATAGCTACATCTTTCCGTCTCACTTTGCTCTACTTGAGGATGTGTTGATCAATGTACAGTAGATCACCAGTTCCTCTTATTCTCTTGGGGCATTCTTTCTGTTCTTCGGGAAAAAAGTCCGCAGTTTACTTGTGAGTAATAAATCTCCATCCAAATCTATGCTTTTAATATTTTCCACATCATAGGTAGACAATACTTGTTGGGACGGTTACTTATTTGGGTATCTTCGAGATCAGGGTGGTCTTTCCTTTTGTATATTGGGTATATTTGTTTCTTCTAAACATCTATTCAAGAACCAATTTGTCGTGGCTAGAAGTGAATTTTTAAAATCCATCTCGGTTTGGTGTTTTTTAATTCGTTACTTTTTTAGTATTTCTCTGAACGAATTCACGTGTTTTTCCGCCTCAGAATCTCCTTCGAGATCATTTTAATTCTTTTTCTATGTTACACATCCATTCGGCTTTTCTATTGTGTTCCTTCACTTCCCATATTTTACTCCAAAATTTTTTTTTTCCTTTGCATCCAGTTGTTGGCGTTCGTACCTTCTCTAACAACTTATACGTAGATATTTTTTGTTATTTTAGAATGTCTTGTTTTGATCGTAAAGCTTGAAACTTTCTAGGTATCTTTTAATTCATCTCCTGATGTTGTATTGTTAGATTTGCCTGCTGTTTTTTTTTTTTGTTTTTGTTTTTTTTGGCTTTGCCTTCCCATATATTCCTATTTGCTTTTTCTTCTTTAGAACTCAAACCTTTTATCGAAGTTTTTTTACCTGTCTTTTTAGTTTCATTTCCCATCCAGGTTTTGTATTTCTGTTCGAGCTCCTCAGGCGAACACCGATTTCATCACCGACTAATTCAGCTCCTACATTTATTAACTCATTTTTTACCCAGTCGGCTGGGCTGTAGGATACAATGACTGCACCTCTACAGAGGGCTAAGACCCACCCCCAATGAGTGTCCTGCATATGACACTAAACAATCTGATGGTGAGTTTCCAGTAACGCTGGGGCTTTGGGGAATACAGAGCACCCCTTCATTGCCATTGCTCCCAGGTCCACCTCTGGCTCGGCGTGGTAGCACCTGATAGGGCCCTATCTATGGGCTAATTAGCAATAACAGCTAAACAGAATTGCTTGACTAAATTAAATCTCTTGAAAAAGAAATGTTTTTGACAATTAAACCGTACTTACATTTAAACTGCGTGCTAATGCGAAACTGAATTATTTGAAATCGAACTGTTTTTGACATTGAAACTTTACTTACAGTAAACTGATTAGTTTGATATAGAAGTGTTCTGACATTTAACTGTGTGTAAACAAAATCTGTACTTATACTAAACTGAAGTAGCTAAATTAGAACTGTTTGACTAAACTGAATAGCTAGAAATAGAAATGTTCTTTCACAATTAAACTATACTTACATGTAAACTGCGTGCTCATGCTAAACTGAATTGTTTGAAATAGGATTGATTATTTAAATAAAAATGGATTTGGCGTTAAATAACCTACAATGGTTGATATGCCATAAATCCAACCAACCAACCAACCAACCAACCATCAACTTGTGTAATTCAGTGATGTTGTCCACTGGGATATTTGTTAATAATTTTTTCATCTTTTTGGTTTCTACCTTGACTTTTTTCCAGTCTTGGTTTCAGAGAGATGGTAAGGTAGTCTTCTTTTCAGTCATGATTTTCTTTATTGACTCTACATTTATTTTGTTTTCTTCAGTTAACGTTTGTGCTATGGTCTATGGCGATTTAGTTTTTAGTATTTTGCATTTTAATTTAGTTAGAGGGTGTTTTTTCACTATTTAACGTCTCGTTTAATGTATTGTTTTTTTCTTGATGTTCTTCCCTACTTGAATCTCAAGGTCATAAAACCAATCTTTCTTAGTCTATCGTTTTCGCTGGCGTTTCTGCGGTAAATTGTTGCTTAGGTTGTTGTTTGTGTACCTGAAGTTAGAACAGCAAACATTTGCTGGATGGCAACAAGCTGCCCCATATTGGCTATCAAGGAAAAACATGTCCATCATGATATCCAAATATGTTGCCTGTGACCCACGTTGGATAATGTTTCGATTTGTCATTTGTTCATGGGTAGTATATTGTGGTTATACGAGACCAAGATTTGTTTATTATCTACTCCCTTGTCCCAAATGTAACCAAGTACTCATAAAGTAAAAGAAAACTTAAAAAAAAAACAGCGTTAGCTGATGGCCTTTCACGGGATTCGGTGTGACAGTAAATATTCCCTGGTCATCAGAACTCTTCTCAGTATTCTGGTGATCTTTGCAATGCATTTGTTTGGGTGGTCTCGATTAATCAGCAGATTTCCCACTTTTCCAGTTTCCTTTCCAAGCCTTGAAGACAGTTCTAAAAGAACTAATTTTAACTGGTATAACCAGTACTCTTGTTTTCCACAGCTTTTTTAGTTCTCTGGCAAGATTTGTCTCACTTTTCGCTTTCTTTGATTTTCCTTCTGTGGTCCGCCGAGACAGTAAAGTCAACTATACGGTAAGTTTTCTTTTATTTTGTCAACCATCACAATGTTTGGTCTTCTGGCCGAGATTAGGCAATCTATTTGTACCTCAAAATCCAAAAGAACTTTTTGCGTCTAATTCTTGAGGACGAATTTTGATTTGTGCTCATACCATTTGGTAATACGGTTAAATTTCAATTTCTTGCTCAATTCCCCGTGTATCTCCTTCTCTATCCAGTCATGTCAAGTCTTATATCTCTCTTATGCTAGTTTGCTACTTTCACTTATGATATGATTGATTGTTTCGTCTCCATCAAAACATAACCCACACTTATGATTCTGTTATATATCATCTATTTTTGCTTTAATTTAACTGATCTTTACGGCGCTGTTTTGTGTCAGATTGCCGCTTGAAATATCCATACTTTTTTTCTTCTTTTTTCTGTTTCCTATAAATTATTGTTCTGTTTGTTCTTATGTTGTCAGTGCAGCTACCGGTCGTAGTCATTGCTTTTTTTAATGTAGTCTTTGAGTCTTCGATGCCTCCACGTTATCTTTAATGCTGGCGAGTCCTCTTCCTACTTCTTTTCAAGACTCATATAGTCTATCTATATCATTTCTCGGATATGAGGCCTCGTGCATGTTTATCAACTTTATAGTCCTTTGGTCCATTTGTCTGAGTCCTTCTCTTGTTCATTTTAAGAATGGTCCCTAGTATCTTACAAGGGAGACTACTCAGGTGTTTATCGCTTTGATTTCTGCCGCAGAATTTGGTTTTGAGAAGTCTTCTCGTTCTTATTTTTTTCTTTCATCCCTAACATACCTAACCTAATTGTCGTACACAATATTTGGAAGTCTCCAGTATAGACCGAACTTATTTTTAATGTGTCAGCTACAGCAAAAGGATTGATATTCATTAATAATTAAGACAATAACGAAATAGATAGATAGATAGATTACAAACGAAGATAGATTAGAAAACGACGACCTCAAACTATAGTAAACAGACGCACTTTACATAAACTAGAATAAATGAAAACCGGTTGTTCACATCGTTCACTCCCTGATATGTTATCTTTGACGAACTGAAAAACAAAGGTTAATAATATTCCACCGGAAACAAGTTTTAAGCTCTTAAATAGGGACCACCCATCAGAAACCTTGGTTTCTACACTTAGAAAATATTGAAAAACTCTTCAGAACAATAGGTCTCTTTGAAAAAAAACCCACAAGTAAATGCGTTAGAAACAAAATCCACAGATCGTTTTCAATTCTTAATGGAATCTACTTATACTACATCTACATGATACCTTTGAAGGAGCAGATAGAGAAACTGCTTTTGTTGTAGCAAATGAACTCGGCATGCGAAGTTCAAATTCTGGATAGGAGTGCTTACTTTTCCCTACATGCTAAATGCTCTTGAAAAAGTCATCTTTTCTCCCTCTAGCTTCGGTTAAAATAGTTGGCCAGACTTATCACTTTATCTTTTGTATGGTAACCGACCTATGAGAAAAAAAAATCTGAATTTGAACCAGCTTTAATCATTAAGGTGTGTTATTAACACGGATTATCTTAACTTTCTTTCTTTCTCTCTTTCTCACTTTCTCCACATCCATCCCTATCAACTATCGTTCTCAAGACGGTACTCAGTGTCCACACGCAACTGATGAAACTAAGTATTTACCAACCTCCACGGTGAGAGGAGGGGGTAACTCAAGATCGATTTCAAGCAGAGTTAAAAAGGTTTGAATTCGGGGTTTTAATTCTTCTAGACTAGTTGCTATACAAAAGCTAAAGAACACAGTCAGCTCTACTATTTTACCCATAGCGAGAGAGAGCGAAAGATTGGGACAGAGTGAAAGAGAGAGAGAGAGAGAGAGAGAGAGTTGTAGGAGTCTTATCTTTCCCAAGAGTATTAGTGCAATGCGAAATGCAAACAGCTTCGTCCAGTATTTGAACTCAGGTCAACGTGTCCATTTCTTGAGACGATAACCGTTATACTAGGGAGCACACCAAATCAGATGATTGTGTGATTTTTTCACGTTAGCTAATTCTAGTGTGTCTATGTGTAAGAGTTTATAGGAGAGCATCTCTCATGAGTTCGTCCTTGCTTATGTTGCAGTGCCCAGGACTGACATAGTATCATATCTTTCCAGAGGCGGAAGAGTATGTAAGTTCAAACATGAATATAAAGATGTATATAAAAAGTATGTAAGTTCAAACATGAATATACACATCTATACAAAGAGTATGTAAGTTCAAATATGAATATACAGATCTATATAAAGAGTATGTAAGTTCAAACATGAATATAAAGATCTATATAAAGAGTATGTAAGTTCAAAATTTGAATACCCATCGGAAAAGCATGAATATGTCTGTATCCTATGTCATATCGCCAGTCATCTTTGCCGGTGACTTATATAAATAAGCATAAAATCTAAAAAGTATATTGCACCTGAAAAGCAGGATAACTGTTGCTGAGAGCAACTATTATTCTGCTTTTCAGGTGCAATATACTTTGTCATACACGGTCGATCGAGGCAAGGGATCAGTAATAATAATTTCAAATTGTAATCAGTTTACAGCCTCATCTCATCAAAAGTATTATAGAAGGAATTTGACCCGATCGTTTAGAAATCAGTTCCATACTATGGTTCATTGCGTCTAAACCAACAAAGAGTAGATTCACGGGTTCAGTCTTCAGGGAATAATATTAACTGATAAGTAAGGTATTGAAACCCAATTTATTCTCATAGAGATTCGTGATTAAGTCCCTATATGAGAAGATTTCGCGATTAAAATAATTAAATTTGTCCAGATGATAAAGAAAATATTTGGGTGTATTTCCGTGTGGAGGCGTTGTTATCACTATGATTCTCTACACATTGAAGACTGCTATACTCATCTAGGCTGCTATACTCACAACGGAAAGTAACTGAAGAAGACCGGAGTAGAACGTTGTGAGTATAGCGAGTCAAATAAGGATAGCGGTTTGCAGTGTATAGCGAATAATGTAATGTTTGGGTTGGTTGGGTTGGATTTTATGACATATCAACTACTATTGGTCATTTAATACCAAATCCTCTTTTTACGCATAGATTAGATATATATGATTTGGTTTGATTAAGTTTTATAGCATATCAACTATTATAGGTTATTTAAAGCCAAATTCCCTTTATAAATATATATTAGATATATATCATTTCGTTTTATGACATATGAAGCATTATAAAGGATTTACTACCGAATCCTGTTTTTACATATATATTAAATACATGATTTCAAAACACGTTTTGTAACTAACATTTTTAAACAAGCCTGAGTTCATTTCTTACTCATAGTTAAATGGTTTCTCTTATTTCGGTCTAATATGAATAATTCTATTTACTATTAATCACTAACAATTCAATCAAGCAGTCATTTGCTTACGCACAGTTAAATTTAAAAACAGTTCTATTTCTAACGATTCAATTTAGCATATAGTTTAAATGTCAAACTTTTTTATTTGTCCCATAGATAGGACCCTATCAGGTGCTACCACTCTAAGCCAGAGTGGACCTGGGAGCGATGGCAATAAAGGGGTACACCGCATTCCCCAAAGCTCCAGCATTACTGGAGCCTTACCATTAGATGGTATCATATCCAGAACACTTGCTGGGCCAGTCTTACTCATCTGCAGAGATGCCGTCAGTGTATTCTGCAGCCCCAGATAATGATTAGAAAAATGCTGGTCATAAGTGATTGAGAAAATTCATATGAATAATTTCAGAATTAGCTCTGGTTTTTTTTGGGGGGACGTCGATTATTTTTTATTCAAGAAGGATAATTGGTATCCTCTCTTTCTCCCTCCTCTCTCTTTCCCCCCATCTCTCTTTCTTTCTCTTTCTCTCTCTTATATGAATACTGACGCAGCACTCTTGCTCTATTATTTAACAAAGCCTAATCTGACACAGGGCCACGATAAAAGCAGAGCCATAAAAGATTGAAATAACGAAAAAAATGTTCCGAAAGTTTGGATTACGAACAATCACTCTTCGA
>OY757910.1:75026462-75038962 GCA_963585895.1 Sepioteuthis lessoniana | reverse complement strand
CAGTGATCAAATAGAAACACTTATATTTTCCATTGTCTTTCTTTTGAAATATCTAATTTTTTCTTAAACTGTGCCTTGCCCAGTCGGCTGGGGCTGTAGATTACGCCGACTGCACCTCTGCAGAGGGGTAAGACCCCCCCATGAGGATATGACTCTAAACAATCTGATGGTGAGGTTCTAGTGATGCTGGAGCTTTGGGGAATGCAGAGCACCCATTTATTGCCATTGTTCCACGGTCAACTCTGGCCCGGAATAGTGGAACCTGATAGGGCCCAATCTATGGGTTAAATAGAACTAACTGCATACTTTAGCTAAACTGAATTATTTGAATAAGAACTGTATGACTAAACTGAATAGCTTGAAATAGAAATGTTTTTGACAATTAAACTGTACTCACCTTTAAACTGCGTGCTTATGTTAAACTGAATTATTTGAAATGGAACCGTTCTTGGCACTGAAACTCTACTTACGCTAAACTGATTTGTTTAATATAGAACCTTTTTGACATTTAAGTGTGTAAAGAAAATCTGTACTTATACAAAACTGAATTAGCTGAATCAGAACTGCTTTACTAAACTGAATAGCTTGAAATAGAAATCTTTTTCACATTTAAACTGCGTACCAAATTGTTAAAAATAGAACTATTTTCATGAAAATTGATTTGGCGTTAAATAATTTATAAAGGTTGATATGCCATAAAACCCAAACGGCCTGAACCTTAAACCGTGCAGAATTCCTTTCCAGCGCCCACATATATTATACTAAATTGACCATTCTTTTACACTGTTAGACGAACCACACATGCGGGACACTGTTGGAGAAGTAGGAACGAGCTCATAAGTGATGTACTCCTGTGGACCAATTCACATGGACGAGCAAAGCCAGGACGACCAGCAAGAACCTACATACAGCAGCACTGGGACGATACAGGATGTAACACTGAAGACCTACCGGAAGCGATGGACGATAGGGAGGGATAGCGAGAGAGGGTCAGGGATATCTGTACTGATAGCGCAACGTGATGATGATGATTAACAAAGTATTCGATCACTCTAAACTTTACTGGTGAAATCTCTAATACTTTTTTTAAATTTTACAATTTTCGATAAAACTATCAAATTTTTTTCGGTAAGATTTGTACAAATAACACATCACTCAATAAGTCCTGGGCCTGATATATAGATGGTCCCACAAATAAAAAACCTTCATGATTTTTATAAAGTACTAACCTTCAAATGGCATGTGTCAAAATTTGAGCTCAATCGGATTATTAGTTAACAAAGTATAGTTATTTAAGTGAAGCTTAGAGTGTTCGCCAATGGTCCGGGAGACCAAGGTTCAATCCCACGTCGAGTCTTACCAAAGATTAAAAAAGTGGTACGTGATGCCACCTTGCTAAACACTCTGCATGATAAGGTCAGGATAAAGGATAAAGTGGAGCAATCCAGGGAAAGGAGTAGCGCCCTTCCCTACACCTCGGTGTAGTAGCTATTTAACTGGGAGCCTTCGGGCCACCTTCGACTAAGGTCACCAACTTTACTTTACTTTTACTGGTGCAATTTTTCAAAACGGTGGAAAATCTGAATTTCATGTGTTGATAAAGCATTGCTTTTTATTTTAAAAACATACTGTTCAAGCCAAGCAATGGCTAGATAAGTGTTATACTGACTCTGCTCCATCGGAAACAATGATTAAATGGAGGTATGCTGACTTTAAATGAAATCGTACAGACACAAATGATGCTGAAAGCTTAGATCGTCCAAATTCGGCAGTTGTCTCGAAAAATACAAAAAACTTGTTTTGGCCGATCATAAATTGAAGTTACGTGAGGTAGCAGAGGAGGTGAAGATATCAGAAGACGATGTATTTACTATTTTGCATGAACATTTGTCTATGAGAGAGCTGTCTTCATAGTGGTTGCTGCGTTTGTTCCCAGTCGATCAAAAACAATACGTCGACGATTCGGAGTGTTGTTTGCATCAGTTTCAATGTTGTTTGCATCAGTTTCAATGTTGTTTGCATCAGTTTCAATGCAACAAAAAGTTTTTGCGTAAATATGTGACAATGGATGAAACATGGATCCACCACTTCACTTCGAAGGCTAAGTGGCAGTCGGCTGAGTAGGCAGTAGCAAGTAAAAACCGCCCAAAGTGACCAAAGACGCAAACATCAGCAGGCAAGGTTTCAGCCTCCGTATTTTGGGATGCACAAGGTATTTTGTTCATCGATTACTTTGAGAAAGGAAGAACTATCAATAGAAAATATTATATAGCATTATTGGTGCGTTTGAAAGAAGGAAATCGACAAAAAACGGCCACAAATGAAGAAAAAGTGCTCTTTCACCACAACAATACACTGTTGCAAGTCGATCACAACGATAGCAAAACTACATGAATTGCACTTTGAATTGCTTCTGCGCTCACCCTGTTCTCCAGATCTGGTCCCCAGCTACTACTAGCTGTGTAGACCTCAAAAGAATGCTCCAAGGAGAGAGATTTGGCTCCATGAAAAGGCGTATTTTGAGGCCTAAGACAAATCGTTCAATAAATAAGGCATCGAATTTTTAGAGAAGCATTGGAATCAGTGTATCACACTAGAAGGAAACAATATTGATGAAGAAAGTCTAATTTCGCAAAAAATTGTTCATTTATTTGTTAGGACCTGGACTTAGGCAAAAAATCTGTGTTTGTGAGTATTGTTAACAGTGTGACTTTTCCTCTTTGTTTGGTTATTTTTTGGTCGTCGATTAGTGATTTTTTCTTCGAATAACAATGTAATATCGGTGTACTCTACTTAAAATAAAGATGTCATTCGTCGACATTTCTACTGGGCATTTGAGCTGCACTCCACGTCTTTCACCTGAGATTCGTATCTGATAAATAATCCTCTTCTCAATCATGTTCTCGTCTTAGTGCGGGCAACCAGTGTCTATTCATACAGCTTATATTATAACTATCCAGGTGCCCGTGGTGTAATGGTTATCGTCGTAGGTTATGGACACGACGACACGAGTTCAAATCCTGGACCAGGCTAATTGTATTTCACATAGCACTAATACCCTTGGGAAAGGTATGAATCCAATTATTCTCCCTCCAGCTATGGGTAAATAGTAGGTTAAACTGGGTTCTACAGCCTAGTAAGGCAACCAGTCTAGGAGAAGGAAAACTCTGAATTCAAACCTGTTAAACTCCGCTTATAAATTGACCTTGTGTCATATCCTGGGTTGGTAAATATGCATATTATAACTATCCAGTTTCTATGTTTCTGTGTGTTTGTTGCCGCGGAAAAGAAAAAAAGCACATTGTGGTTCAATTTTTGTTAGAGCAATACGTTTAAAATGTAGCAGCTTTTAGAATAAAGTAATTTCTTGTTCAATCAATCCACTGCTTTCCGATTAATTTTCAATCAATTATAGATTAACAAAAAATGTCTATCCAATTAGATAAATCTACGTATCTTAATTGCTAATTACGTAGTCATTTCCAGAGATTTCTTTTAGAAAATAAGAGGAATAAGGAGGGAAGATCGTCGACCTATCTGCCGTCTCTCCGACAATCATATTTTCACCTGTAACGATAATTTAATAATTAATAATGTTAATTAAGCTTGGTGATAAATGATATTTGCATATAATTCTAGTATAAATTGTAAAAATAGGAAGTGAGTTGATATTAAATGGTAGTTGATAAAAGTGTCATTTAATATCCAACCAAATGCAAGTTTCAGTTTCTTCTTTTTCTATTGTCTTTATTTAATCAAATTTAATTTTTAAGTTTAGTTTTGTTTGGTTTAGTTTTATGGCACATCAACTAGTGTAAGTTATTTAATGCCAAGTAGATTTTTATCCCTATATACAGCTCTTTTTCAAATAATTCATTTTAGCATAAGTACAGTTTCATCGTCAAAACAGTTATATTTCGTATGAAAACCGTCCAATTTCAAGCAATTCTGTTTAGCACAAGAACACAGTTTAGTTTTATTTGACCCCTAGATAGGATCTTATCATGTGCTACCACTCTGGGCCAGAGAGAACCTGGGAGCGATGGTAATGAAGGAGTACTCCATCATCATCATCATCATCATCATGTCGCGCCGCCTGCGCGGATATCCCTGACCGTCTCTCGCCATTTCTCCCTATCATTCATCGCCTCCGGCAGATCTTCAGGGTTACATCCCGTGTCCTCACACAGCTGCTGTATGTAGGTTCGTGCTGGTCGTCCCACTCTTGCACATCCATGTGTGGGGGTCCACAGGAGTACATCGCTTATGAGCTCGTCCTTGCTTCTCCAGCAGTGTCCTGCGTGTCTGGTTCGTCGAACTTGTATAGTTTTTGTGATGGGGGGCAAGTGTCCGTATAGTTGGAGTCTCGTGGGGTGTTGTCGCCAGGACTTGTTTAATACTGCTCTCAACATTCTTGTATAATTTCCAACCTCATCATCAGAGAGTTCAGTGTCATATCCAGAACACTCGTTGGGGTGGGGTCTTAGTCCTCAGCAGAGAAGTAGTTGGTGTATTCTACAGCCCCAGCCAACTGGGCAATTTAATCATTGAGGGAAAAAAGATTCCTTATATCCAATGTGTGTCTAGTGACAGAAATACAAAATTATTCTTTCGTACATAACAGAAACATTTATTTATGTGTCTGGGCGCGTTAGTTTGTTATCACTTCTACTAATCTTTGGGTTTCTCCTTTCTATTGGTATCTATATATATATATATATATACATATATATATATATACGCACACTCACATGGCCCAGTCAGTTGGGGCAGAAGAATACCTCGACTGCATCTCTGCAGAGGTGTAAGACTCCCACAAGTATTGTCCTGTATATGACACAAAATAATCTGATGGTGAGGCTCCAGTATTACCATCACTCTCAGGTCTACTCTGGCCTGGAGTGGTAGCATCTGATAGGGTCCTATCTAGGGGTCAAATAGAACTAAAATGTGTACTTCTGCCAAACTGAATTGTTTGAAATAGAACTGTTTATATGTATACAAATGGATTTGACATTAAATAACCTACACTGGTTGATATGCCATAAAACCAAATCAAACACACACACACACACACACACACACACACACACACACACACACACACACATATATATATATATATATATAAATATATATATTTATTTATATATACATATATGTATTTATATACATATATATATATATAACATAGTAAGACATCGCAATCATTGGGATGTAAATAATTCTCATTCTACTTTATAACCTCAAATAAGTCTCGGTATTCAGGTTTCATCTATTACAGTGGTCATAATCTATACCTTGTTGACCGATTACCAGTTAATATTAAGTAGTAAATCATAAAGTCAGTGGCAGATATATTTATAACGATGTAGTCACTAGACAATGTTTATGAACGCTGTATACCAACTGCATATAACGAGTGTTTGCCGTAGAACTTCTACAAAGTGTTCATTAAATCTTTCACCGGCTTGAAATTTCAATAACGACTACAAACAAGGATCTTTTTGAATCTACAAATTAATTTGATAAATAAAAAAATTCTAATTTTATTCCAATTTTAACACTCAGTATAGCTTTTTTTCATGGCTTCAATCTTCACCATGCCCGTATCTATGTGGATGCGTTTCACATTAATATTGTATTAATATTACTAGTATCGTGTTTGCTATTTAGATGATCGGTTCTTTCGGGAGGGTTCACAGATGCTTCTCTAACCCTAGGGACGAGGCAATCTATCAGTGCAATGTACAGAGGATGCCAACATTTTATACAATTCATTTTTTTATATCATTGATCGTATGTATTTCATCTTAATCCCATTAAAAGTTTGACAATTGTGATTTGGAAAATCGTGCGCAATAAGGTGCTAAGGTTAACAAAGAGCAGTTACTTTGTAGAAATTACTTCGTTCCAATTTTTTAGCATAAATCGTAAAGCATATTTGAGCAACGATGACAAGGCAAAAATTGTTCCAATATTTCCTGATCTCAAAATTCGTTTTTATGGTTGCTAATTTATCTGAAAAGACAATCATACGATCGAAAGATTTTTACATAGAATGCTGCCAAACCTGTACATATTCGTAAATCTTTCTTGTCTTTTGGCTGGTTGTTGCTTCTTGCTGTTTCATCTTTCGTCGTGACAACACGTTGTTTAAAGTTCTTACCTTTGCGTTACAAATAACTTGATTCATTGACCACTCCTGCACACATTACCTGGTTCGCTAATCCGACTGAGGGGAGACAATCGGATCAGAGATAGTAATTGGACAACAGCTCTCTCTCTCTCTCTCTCTCTCTCTCTCTCTCTCTCTCTCTCTCTCTCTCTCTCTCTCTGTACCGTTTCTCAGCTGACTGATTAAAGTTAAAACGTAACTTTTAAACTTCTAGAATTTTAGTCACCTGACATTAACACGTCGAATAAAAGTGAAGCTTTCAACTTACCTTAAACGGTCAATCACACTGATTTGACATTGTCGATTTCTGTTTAAAGGAATAACCAAAAGTCACAGGGAGCAAGGTCTGGACTATTGGGAGAGTGAGGAACTGTGTTGATGCCCATCTTAGTCAAATAGTCTGTGACAAGGTTGGAGTTGTGGACTGGCGCTTTGTCCTGGTGGAAATGCCACTGGCCCGATTTGAAGAGTGCTGGCCTCTTCCGACGAAATCTCTTCCTGAACTCCCTTAAAACTTCAACATAGTGACCCTAACCTTAACCCTAAACCTTTGGCCAACCAACTCTGGTGTTCTGACTTCCTTACTCCTCCAACACCTTTCACCATCCTTCACAGACTCCCTGGCTTCCTTGAATCTCATATGCCACTCAAAAACTGATGCTCGATTCGTGCAAGATGCTCCAAAAGCAGTCTGAAGCATTCCATACGTTTCTCTGGCATTTTTTCCAAGTTAGAATTATATTGCATATCGTTCTTCTAAAGTGTCAGATAGCATTTTTGAAATTCACCAGCTGTGACAATCAGGCTTTAGTAGGGTGTATTCCAATTCCTGCTGTTACTGTTCATTTGAACCTGAAATCATAAAAGTTCGTCAGTGATCTCATAAGATGTATAGCAATAACATACTGAATTGTCAAGAGTCTACGACAATTTTAAATGCCCGTACGAAAAAAAAGTCTGGAAACTTATCGTATGCCCCTCTTCATGCCAAAACCTCCTTCGTAGAACAGGTTAGGTAATATTTAACCAAGGGTATTAGTTCCAAAATGAACTTAACCGCACAACGGGAGGAGTTCGTACTCGTTTAACACGATATCGCAGGCCAGCACTTTAGCCACTACATTAGAAAATGTAAAATACATCAGTAAAGGAAATTATTAACCTGCTCTGTCGTTTCGTTCGGCTTGTTACATAAAGTTTTGGATGTCATATTTTCGAATAGATTATTGGGTGGGGGTGGGGGTCATTAGTTTTCTTTTTTTTTAATTTTACCCTTACTTACTTTGATTTTACTTTGATTATTTTTAGATGATCGTATAAAAAGAGAAATAAAGTTGGTGACCTTAGTCGAGGGTGACCCAAAGGTTCCCTTTTCAATAGCTACTACACCGAGGTGTAGGGGAGGGCGCTATTCTATTCTCTAGATTGCTCCGCACCTTATAATGCTGAGTGTTAAGGTGGCATCAAGTACCATTTTTTGATTCTTTGGTATGACTCGACCTGCGATTGAACCCCGGTCTCCCGGACCATTGGCGAACACTCTACTCATACTAATAGGAATAATCTAAACATATTTTTGTATATTCAAGTATAAACTCAATTCTATTTCCTGCAGTAAGGTTTTGGGATATTTCACGAATACAAAAACATATTTGATCAAAATTTTGTTTGATTGCTGTTGCTTTAATGGTATATCAACCTTCTTAGGTTAATTAATGCCAAATCCATCCTAGAATGACAGTAGTGGAACTACTTAAAACATAGCAGGGAGGATAAATGAGCTAAAACTTTTCCCAAGGGTATTAGTTCGAAAGTGAACGTAACAGCGCGACTGGAGTTCGAACTCGCTTACCTTCCACAATCCAGCGATTTTGCCATCACACTACGAGGACACCCTTCACAATTCTTATTTCAATAATTATTATAGGTTTTCGTATTTGCAGAAAATCTTGCAACGCATTCTACATCAAATTATTGTATTTTTTAGGGAAGACGTTATCTGATGTTTAAAATTTTAGTCCTTAAATTCACTTATCACTTGAAAATATTTTATCAATGGAGTTTTCATGAAATTTTATCAAATTGTATTATTATCATTTACTTCTTTTCGGGGTTTTCCGTACCAACATTAGCCGATGGTTGTTCACTGGTTTTTGAGTGACAGCAAGTCTCCTCAAGTCAGCAGGACTCTCCTCAGTATTTTGGTCGATCTTAATAATGCTGCAGTTTTGATGGTCTCCGCTCGTACTCTTATTTCCAAATCCTTTAGCCCCTGTATCGATCTTTGGGAGACTGTACCAAGAGCACCAACTTTAACTAGTATCACCACCACTTAATGTTCCACAGATTTTTTAAATTCACGAGTAAGGTCGAGGTACGTATCTCTCTTCGCTTTTTTTTTCTTTTTCAATTTACTCTATGGTCAGCCGGGACAGCAAACTAAGTGTTTTTTATACCTGCGTTAGCTGATGGTCTTCCACTGGAGTTTGAGTGACAGCAAGTCTCTTAAAACCTCCAAGGCATTTCTGAGAATTCGATCCAATCTTAATAAGGCTGTGGTCTGTATGATCTGTTAGTATCATAATCTTTCTCATGTTTCATTTTCTTTTTTTTTTTTCTTTTTTTTAAATTTTTCTCGCCAGGTTCCAGTATTTGTATTTCTTTTAATCTTCTTTCATTTTCATTAAGTAATCAGCCAGAACAGCAAAATCAAATTTTAATCTCTTTGACAATTCCTTACTGATTACCTTACCCACCAAGTTGAGCCTCATCTTGTACTCCTTTTGTGATAGTTGGCTGTATTCGTTTATTATGTGTTAAACTGTTTCATTCCTTTCTCTACACAACCTGTACTTCCTATTCTATTGCATATCATCAATTTTCGCTTTCATATAATTGGTCCTTACAGCATTACTTTGTACTGCTATTAAAAGAGATTCAATTACTCTCTTGTGGTTTCCGTTTCGTTGGCCATGTCAAGATCTTCTCGTGTGCAATCTCGCCAGTTTATCATTTGAAATATCTATATAAATGTTTTTCTTCCTGTTTTTGTTTTCTAGTTTCTTTCTTTTTTTAATGTTGCTATTGCTGTTACTGCCTGCCGTAATTAGTTTATTTCTTTGTTCTTTTTCGTGTAGTCGTTATTCATTGTCTTGATGCATCTACGCAATCCTTACTAAAAGGGTTAATATGCCATTAAACAAAGAAACCAAACCAAACCTTAATGATGACGAGTCCTCTTCCTCCTTTTTTTTTTTTGAACATCTTTGTCATCTTTTAGATGTAAGGCCTTGTACATAATTATTATTTTTTTTGTCCTCTGGTCTATTTGTCTGAGTTTATCCTTTTTCCATTTTAAGAATGGTACAGAGTATCTTACAAAGAGAACTGTCCAGGTGTTATTCCTTTGATGAGATTTCTTCCAATATTTTTCCAATATTCCCATGAACTTTAAAGTTTCCTTTTCTTCGAGTATCCTGTTTCTTTCTTGATTTAACACTTCTATCCCTTCCATTGATTTTCCCTTATTTTTCATAACGAGCATGGCCCACTTTTCAATGCCAAATTTCATTTCTATATTCATGCTCTATTCTTATTGTTTGGATCAGGGTCTCCAATCCTTTTTTTTATTTTGGCGAAATATCTTTATATATACATAAGGTGATTGATGTTTTCTTTTGAATTTGTAAATTTGCAAACCCCAGTGAACTTCCAAAATATCTACCTACACAAAAATGCTGCGTGCCGTTTTGAACAAGTCCGGGAAGCATCACCTAACAAATAGCACTTAACTCCACTCTCACAAACTATCCAACTAAAACCAGCATGGCATTCTGGGTGCTGATTGAGAAGTAAGTACGAACTCATAAGCGGCGTTCCCCAGAGGACTTCTACACATGGACACACCAGTGTTAACCGACCAACAAAAACTTACATACATCAATTTGTGTGGACACTGAGTACCGATTGAAGGACTTGCAAAGAGCGATGACAGAAAGAAATGGATTGTGTTATATAATTAAGGAATGATTTTTGTATTAATCTTTTTTCGTTAATTTTATTTTATCATTCAGATTGGTAAGGGTTTGAACCACTCGAGTCTCTTAGTCTTGGTGCATAGTCAGATTGTGCAGTCTAAGGCCCACGTGTAAAGGATATGACAATCACCATTTATCATAATAAACCACCAGACTGTAAATGGGGCTGGAGTGTGGATGACGTCATGCCCAGAAGAGATGGTCCTGAGAATTAGAAGATTTTGAAAAGAGAGTAATTGAGGATTCAACCGTTGAGGCGTGCAGTTGAGTTTTTCGGATTCATTAGGAGCGTTCTCTTATGGACTACTACACATGGACATACCACTGTTTGCCGATCAGATAGAAAGTTACATTCAGCTCTATGCGGACAATGGATTTCGTCTTGAGAACTTACCGAGGGTGATAGCTGATATTGACGGATGGCAATAGACAGAGATAGAGAAACCGATAGACAGAGGCAAGAGAATTCGTGCAGTCAGAACGCTTTGATGATGATGATGATGATGGTGGTAAATCATTAATCAATTATTATAAATTGATGAAAGAAATAATAAACAATATATATATATATATATATATATATATATATATATTATGAAATAACTATTTTACAACTTATCAGAAAACTAAATTCCAATAAATTTATACAGAATTCTTTGGGCACAGTCAAATGATTTTACGTATTTCTATCGAGTCCTACATATCAACTGAATTGTAAGATCGCACGACTGTTACGCTTGGTGAATAATCCTAATGGTCGAAATAGGGGTAGCAAGAACCAATCAAATTTAGCGTCTTATTCAAAGCTTTATTAGGCATCATGGCCAAAATAAGTATGCTTTCCTTAAGTAACTTTATATATAATATAATACTAGCTGAGAACCGTGTAAATTACACTGATTTTAGAAAATGTTTTTACACTATTAGTTTATTTACCTTATTCCGATTTCTAAGATTCACTGTTAAATCATATTAAAAGATTAGAGAAGTATGGATTTACATAGAAAAAGAAAAAGAAATAGAAAACTATTTTTTGCAATTCAACAAAATATAATATATATTACTAAAAATTCGAGTAAAATTTTCCCAAGCATAATATTATGGCATTTTTAGCATTTTTTATTTCAGAATTCATGGCCATTTTTAAAAAAAATGGAAACTTAAGAATTTCAAAAATTTCATGATATGATTATTGAGACTCTTATCTTACAGAAAAATTTAAAAATGGAATGTCTACAGTATTACCGGTCCATTAGCCTAATGTGTAGAGTCATCGCCGGGAGACCAGGGTTCAATCCCAGGTTGCGTCATTCCAAAATAGTACTCTATGCCTCTTTGAATAGGAGTCAGTGTTATAAGGTACAGATCAAGGGTAAAGTAGAACGATCCAGGAAAAGGACTAACACCCTCCCCAACCCATCGCAATAGTAGCTACTGAAAAGGGAGCATTCATGTCGCCCTCCACTACGGTTGCCAACTTTACTTACTTATGTCTACAATGTAGTTTGTTCAGATTTCGTAAAATGAAATGGGGGAGGGGCGACCATGTAAAAGAAAAAGTATTTCCCCGAAATGCATTTTAGGAAAAACCTATATTAAACATGAATTCATCTAAAGCTGAATATCGAAATGTTCATGAAAATTTGACTATTGTTTTATTTTTTATGGAATTTTTTTTAAAAAAGACTGTACGCGTAACTTTTATGTGGCCACGTTAAATGTCAATTGATTTTATGGTGCAAAAGAAAAAACACTGATTTTGTTTTTGATTTTAGAAATCGGAAGAAGGCAAATAAATTGATTGTGTAAAAAACATTTTGCAAAATCCGTGTAATTTAGACGGATCTCTGCTTGTTTTAATCATTCTATTTAATATTCATGATTTGTTTGCGCACAGTCAAATGGTTTCAATTATTCTAGTCTAATTTTAATAATTCTATTTAATATTAATAATTTGTTTGCACATAGACAAATGGTTTCAAGTATTGGTATCTAATATTACTAATTTGCTTTGATATTTATAATTTGTTTGTATACAGTTAAATGATTTCAAGTATTGCTATTTAACCCTCTGAGTTCTATTCAATATCAACCTTTTTTTTTGCTCATTGTTAAAGTGTTTTAAGTATTGCTATTTATTGTTTGGATACGGCTAAATAATTTCCAATATTGTTATTCAACACAAGTAATTCTATTTAATATTAAAAATAATCCGTAATAAAAGTGTGAACTGTTTATTTGAGTCATAGATGGGATGCAAACAGGTACAACCACTCCATATCTTA
>OY757910.1:74896462-75023962 GCA_963585895.1 Sepioteuthis lessoniana | reverse complement strand
ACATAGACACACTCACACATACTCATACAAATACATGAAGTCTCTTCTTAGTATAACGCTTCGAATAAATTTGATTCCGTGACGTGAGTTTATAGGACTTTACACTCCTATAAATTATTTTAGGCGGTATGCCACTTGTTCCCACAAAGATGGCGGACGCTCAATGTTCAGTCTCGGGAAACCATTGGCCAGGAGGACCACGTGATATGCTTACAACTACGTCGACGCGCGTAAATTCAAGTCCTGCGTCTTGAGCCACTTACAAGACGCCTATTTTCTATAAATACGTCATCTTCAAGCACCTTCTTTCTCTTTGACCAATTTTCTTCGCAGCGGCAACACTCTCTTTGACTAAATTTCTCCGAAGCAGCAACACCATGATGGGGCCTCGCAGACATTCATATACAAGGACTATGAGACGCTTTCCCGTCACTGAGAAACTACCTGTTTCAAACCATAGAAAAAGGACAATTTAAACTTGCGATTCTTTTTGTAGCTTAGTTGTGTCACAAACACACACACACACACACACACGAGCTCACGCACATACACACACTATTATTTCGTTAGATGAGTCTGTAATATTTTTATGTATTAATGTAAGTTTTGTTATTATAGTGTATAAATTTGTTTTTGTCTGTCGCCTTGTTTTAAATGTTCATTTTGTCCGCGCCGTTTCACAACCATTATTTGTTTCATATCTTTTACTCATGTGTTGCATATGCTTTATTCATTCATTCACTATCTTTATCCATGTGCTTATATTATGTCCCTATACTATACTTATTCTACCTTAATTCTAAACCTCAACATTAAACGTGTGGGGAATATTCAACCTTATTCAAAATACATAAACTCAACGTAAAATAGTCGGGGTCCATAAATAGCAAAAATATACTTAAACTCAACATAGAAACGTACGGGTACCATATAAATAAATATAAAAATACAGATAAATTCTTTCACAGATACTACTACAAGTTCAATTCCCCGACAAGGCTATTTGTGTTCACTTCGTGTTATGGCCTTTTGGAAACCCATGAATCCGTCTCTACGATGGGTAAATTTGACTAAATAAATATAGTTTATGATATTTATGAATAAAGAGTTCTCGGTATTGGTGATAGTTAAGTTAGAATAGCGTCGAGTGAATTTCTATTTCTAGATTATGTGATCATCGGACTAAGTTAATCTGTGTTTTTCATTCTAAGCAATATATATATATATATATATATATATATATATATATATATAGTATACTACCACTGGGTCTTGGCAAATAACGAAGAACACGTATATATAAAAATATAATCTTAAAATTTTATTCGTCGACGGTGACGCTTGTGTGGAGCACAGGAGTAATCTAAGAGAGTTTGAGCACCCGAAGGAGTTTTGTGAGTCTGAACAACCTGCAGGAACTGAATTTAGCTAAAATTCTAGACTTTATATAGTCTTAAAACTCCCACATGATCGACACGCAAAGCCTGTTTTTCATTGGTTACATCTTACACCCATGCAGTGCTTGTTTTTCATTGGTCAAGGCTTGCATCCACGCGGTGCTTGTTTTTCATTGGTCAAAGCTTACATCCATGCTGTCCTTGTTTTTTTATTGGTTACGGCTTACACCAACACATTGTTTTTTCTTTTGGCATGGTTTACACACAAGCAATGCTGGTTCTCCATTGGCCACAGCTTACACCTATGCATTGCTTTTTTTTCCGGTAATCACTTTGCTGATTTTATCTACGACCGGTTATATCTCTGTCAACAGCATTCGCCGGGCTTGTCGCAATTTAAGGTGTTGTATATATATATATATATATATATATATATATATCAAGTTGCTCTTACAGCACGGAATTCCCAGACTCTCTCTCTTTCTTTCTTTCTCTCTCTCTCTTTCTCTCTCTCTCTCTCTCTCTCTCAATCTAACCTAATTATCCATTGCGTCTCGTAGGTTTTCTAGGTTGCAGCATGTGTGCATCCGGAGCAGATGGAAATAAGTCTTTGCAGGGATGTCCAGGTACCAGAATCCATGAGAAAACATCGCTTTGCTTCTCTAGTAGTGTCCTGTTGGTCATGCTCTTCTTACTGGAATGTTTTTGGAGATAGGAGGCAGGTAGCCGTAGAGCTGCTGTTATGTGGAATATTGCTTCCATGATTTGTTTAAAACTATATGCAACATTATTGTATATGTTTATAATAGCTTCCAACGTCGTGAATTCTTTTTCTTCTGAATATTCTGAAAGTTCTTAAGAAACACTCATTTAAACATCGAATATATATATATTGAGTATGTGTGCATGTGTGGTTGTGTAAGTATGTCCATGTGTTTGTATGTGTGCCTGTTTGTGTACCTATTTGCTTGCGTTCGTGTGTGTTTTGTGTGTGTGTGTGTGTGTGTGTGTGTGTATGCGCGCGCGATTATGTTTGTATGTGTATGCGTTTGTGTATATTTGTATGGTTGTAAGTGTGTCTGTTTGTTTGTTTGTGTTTATGCGTTTGCATGTGTGTGTTTGTATTTGTGTGTGTGTGTTTATGCGTTTGCATGTGTGTGTTTGTATTTGTGTGTGTGTTTATGCGTTTGCATGCGTGTGTTTGTGTATGTGTGTGTGATTGTGTGTGTATGTGTGTGTGTGTTTCTGTATGGCCTGACAGTAAACATCACCAAAATGAAATCGGTGATATAAGTTCAAATTCCAGCTTAGAGAATTTTCATTCACTTTTTTTGTAACGTTAACAATTGCATACAACAAAAGAAATAATTGTCTGATAACTTAACAAAAGAATAAGTCTTTCATTCCAACCAAAATTAATACATTAAACAGAAAATAAGAAAAACGAAAGCTTGTTACAATCCGTAACATCACAGTCTTCCCTAGAAAAATAACAGATTCACTTAGAACCAAGAGAGTAACAGCCAACGTATGAGAGAAGTCGTTCTCTCGCAGGAGTTCGTCTCTCCAAGAAATCCACCGATTGTTTGTCCACCCAAATAGCACGTACCTCTACTTATACTATCTGGAGGTTTGTCATTTTCGTTTACTGGAGATTGGTGTTCAAATGCTAGTGTCTCATATTATTCCTATATGATAACTCTACATTAATGTTCTTGAGTAAGAAGATGAATCGATCTCTCTACCACATATGCATAAAGTAGCAAGACTGACTGGCCACTTCAACCTTTGTTGTCAACATCTGAAGACTAAAACTCTTAATCCAAAATCAGTAGTGATTAAAGACCTTTACTCTTATAAAGGCAGTCCAAGACAAAATTACTCTGGAAATAATGCCCCCTCAAAAAACAACTTGTCGCAGATGGCTTATCCGTCTTCGGGCGGGTAATTTTAGGTTATATATATTATTCGCTTGGTCCCAAAAGGTCTTTTCCCTATGCAGCATTTACCCCTCAATTATAAGTGGTAGGGGTAGAGTTTTATGGCCCGGTGCCTGAAACGCCCATCAAGGCGAATGCTAACGTAATCTTAGCAATTTTTAATCCCACCACTACGGAAGGCCAAATTTCTGCGTTGCATCCTACATTAAAATGACTATGTGTCTATTTTAGTTTGCTAGGAAACTAGAAAAACATACATCTTATACCAGGCTAAAGAAGGAAAGATGAGTGTAGTGGCGTAGTGGTTAACGTGCAACATCGTAATAAGCGAGTTCGAATTCCAGTTGCGCTATTGCGTTCACTTTCGGATTAATTCCCTTGAAAAATATATCAACCCCCTTAGCCTCCATCAATGGGTTAAAAAGTAATACTATAGTCCTTCTAAAATGATAGGTTTTGCATTAAAATAAGCAAAGAAGATTGATTTGCCATTAAAAAACAAAGAAACCAAATCTACTCCATGCAAATCAGTTTGCTACTGAAATCGGGGATACAGTCTTCGTCCTTGGACGCCTCGGGTGGTGTAGTGGTTAGCAAGCCAAAATAGCATACCTTTACGACTTAGTTTGACTCTCATTAGGAGCCCCATTCATCCGTCCTTGTGCCACATCTAAGCAAAACTTAATAAATTTCTAGTCTTCGTGCCTGACACGGAAGCTTACAGTTAACGTGACGATGATGCTGATGATAATGGGCACATTGAGAGAGAGAGAGAGAGAGAGAGAGATGTTTTCAGGCTGATATTTGAGGTTATAATCTTCAGCCAATTATTTACATAACATGACTTATTTTGGGTATCAATTAATTTCTACCAGATTTTTTTTAATCAATCTCCGTTCTCCCTAATAACATTTTCTGATTTGCGATCGGATTTATTTCATTCAACTTTCAAATATATTCGTATGTTTTGAGGGAAGGTGGAAATTATCAAAAAATTACGAACATTCTTAATATAAAGCTGAATGTTTATTTTCAAACGAAAGAGTTTATTTTAATGGCGTTAAAATTAATCATAAAATCAATATCGATGTCAAATGTATTTTTATCAACATTTTAGAAGCTAATCGACCAAAAATGATTGATGCGGCAAATAAGTAATGAAAATATTGGTTGTGTTTTATGGCATATCAACTCTTATTGGTTACTTAATGCCAAATCCTGTAATACGATTTGTAAACGAATAGTTTATTGTTTAAATTTTTTTAACGAGTCAGAAATTGTTGGTTTGCGTTCAGTTAAATGATTTCAAACATTGTTATCGAATGCTAATAAATCAATTTAAAGTAAATCATTATCTTGCCTGCAGTTAAATAATTTTAGTATTGTAAATGATTAAACAGTTTTATTTGAAACATAGTAGAATCCTCATAGGTATTATCACTCCGGGTCAGAGAGAACCAAGGAGTAATGGCAATGAAGGGGTACTTAACATTACCCAAAGGTGCAGGACTGAAACCTAACCATCTGATGGTTTAATGTCATATCCAGTACATTAATTGGAGGGTCTTACCTCTCTACAGTGATTCAATCGGGGTATTCTACCGCCCCAGCCGACTGCACTGAGTTATAACAGATTGACAGAGACGATTCAAAATTGATTTGATTTAAATATTGAACAAAAAATGCAGGCAATATTCTAACTCACTCTTGTTTTTTTCAAGAATGAATAAATAAAACAATGCTTACAATATGTACCACTTGAGTGGGGGTTTGAATTGAAAAAAAAACGACATTGAGAAGTTTCAAGAGTGCAAAATATTTTCCTTTTTTTAAATTTCAAAAAAGTTCTATTTTCATTTCTGTTTATATCGGCCATTGGTTTAATGAGTAGTGTGTTAACCCATGATCCGGGAGACGGGGGTTCAATCAAGGCTGAGTCATACCAAAGACATGAGGAGAACTCAGTATTATAAGGTGGAACAATCCATGAAATGGAGTAGCGCCCTCCCCTTCACCATGGTGTTGTAGCTATTGAAAAGGTAGCCTTCGGGTCATTCTTGACTACAGACGCAAACTTCTTTCTCTCTTTTTTACATTTGTGCTAAATCAAACCGGCATACGCAAATGCGTCGAGAGTTTCGTAAATTCGAAATTATATATATATATATATATATATATATATATATATATATATATATATATATATATATATATTAGAAAAACCATTAAAAATTACTCCTATTTTTTGGGGCCGGGTGTGGCTTGGTGAGTCGATTATTTTCCTTCGGCCTTCCCCCCAGGCTTTCACTCCCTTCGGGGAGGTTGGGTTCATCGCCCTAATAAGGGGAATGCCAAAGGGGCCGTAGGCATTTTTGGGAACTCCGGGCGCGTGTGGGCTACGGCCCTGCGCCCAGTCCCACCTAAAAAAAGGCTTTGTGCCATACTTGCCCGTAAGGTGGGGCGGTCAACAAATACCTCCTATTTTTTGGTAATAATATTTATGTCAGCAGAGCGTATATATTTTTTTAAATATTAGATGTGCATAATCTGGCAAAATATTATATATATCAAACATATGTGTTTGATATATATATATATATATATATATATATATATATATATAGTCTTGTGCTTGCTTTTTTTTTGGTCATGACTGACCAACCGTTGAGCATCTGGTGAGATTCAATACTAAACTTCAAGATTTTCTCTTCAAAACTGTGCATAGAATATGTCATCATATTAATTATGTTTCTCATAGAATTAGAAAATTACCCGTTCAATTAGTGGACGTTATATATATATATATATATATATATATATATATATATATATTGAGGTACTATTTTACATTCCTCATGGCAATATATTAATACAAAAGGATTGAATCAAGATAGGGTCAGTTTTGGAACCCATTTTCAGTAACTTTTACATGTCAGACCATGAAAATAAGGTTTTTAATTCTATCAATAAACCTAATATTCATTAAAGGTACGCTGACAGCATAATCCTTCTCACTAATAACACCGGTGCAATTAACCTAATACAAGAGACCTTTCTAAATAACTCCGTTCCTAACTTCGCACAAGAAATCAGTATCAGCAATAAAATTCCACTTCTCGATGTCCTTACAGACACGAGCAATATTGACCGATTTACCACCTCAACATATAAAAAAACCTACCAACATTAATCCCTTCACTCTCAATTTCCATAGTGAATGCCACTTCCGGTATTAAAGAACCATCATCAAAACACTTATTTCCAGAGCTAAACTTCTATCTTACTCTCGAACTAATTTCCTTAATGAACTTAAAATTATGAAATAAAACCTAATTAAAAATGGATTCCCCAACTACATTGTCAATACAGAGATTAAACATTTTATTAAAAGAGCTGAACACCATAACATAGACAATACCTTAAACCATGAACAATCAATTAGCTTTTACTACAAAAAACAATTTCATTATCATTATTAGATAGATGAGCAAATATTAAAAAAAACTCTATCCATTATGTTCCCCTAACTGATCCTTTCAAAAAAATAAGACATCATATACTACAAGAAATTTAAAACCTCTAACCAAATTATTTCCAATAACTCTTCCCCCTCCACTGAACTTCTTGATAGGACAAACGTCATATATACGTTCAAATGTCCCTTAGGAGACTGTGTCTCCAACGAAAATAATGCGTACGTTTGTCTTAACACACCGACTCTTTCAAGATGCCTTACTATGCACCTTGATGATTGTAGCTCCATAGACTTACATCTTAAAACCCACTCTATTCCCAAATCCAAATTTTAAAAAATTCTAGTTGAAAACACCACTATAATAGCATATGAAATTAATAAACTACGGCTACAAATCCTAAAACCCCTACATTTAAAAAAAAACTAGAATCAATAGAATTGATTTTGATATGAGCGATAATGTTTTCAAATGCCTTAAATTTTTTTAATATTCTATTTTTCTCTATAATATTCTATTTCCGTTGATAGTGTTCTGTTTTAAATTCCTTCAATGTCATCAGCATCTCAGTTTTATCAACTTTGCGTTAAAAAAAGCTAATAAAAAAAACACTCTTAAACACATTCTTTACACATGCAAACAACCCTGATGATGGCCTATGAAAGGTCCGAAAGCGCTCGCGACAATTTTGGTAAATTCATCAACCAATTTCAACCTGAAACTAAGACACTAATCAGGTAACTTGAAAGGATCTTAATAAAATTATATTGGCAAAATGTCTTTATTATTTAATCAAGCATGCTTAAATGAAAGACTGCTGCCGAATCACACACACACACACACACACACACATATATATATATATATATATATATATATATATATATATGTATATATATACGAGGTTCATTTGATGAATTAGGTGAATTATACCTGAGGAATAGGCAATTATAAGCAGTCTTGACATTTACACATTTTTCAAGGAAATCAATCGTGATAAGTCATTTCATATCCCTAAAGACTTAGCATGAACTTTTTTACTGACCTTTTCGGCCGGAACATTTTTTTACCGGATAGTCAGTTCCCTTCCATTCTATTTGGTGTCCTTTCCACTTAGACTCGTAGCGAAAAACTCATGTTTAACACGTTTATAAAAATTTGTTGACCAAAACATGCTTCTCTGTATACATGACGCATTCTTTCGCAAATTTCACGAGGTTTGCCCTTCTTAGTCACCTATGAGAGAGTTCTGTTCAAGCCTGAAGCATTAATCAATTTACCAGACTAACTCATTTACAATTACACAACGGAATCCGGGCGTTGTTTGTGATGTAATAGTTATTGTCGTGGAAAATGGACACGGTGAGACTATTTGCATATCACATAGCACTAATACCCTTACTAAAGGAATGAATCCAGTTATTCTCTCTTCAGCCATAGTTAAATTGTAGTACAGAGTGTGTTCTTTAGCCTTGGGTAGGCAACCAGTCTAGGAGAAGGAAAACTCTGAATTCAAATTTGTTGAGCATTAAAGATTGGCCTTGAGTCGCATCTTGCTTGAGCGTCAGGGTTGGGAATATATATAAATTTATTTATTTAATTGATTGAATATAATAGACATTTTTGTCTACATATTTTTTGGTTAATTTTTTCGAATTGCCGTATTGATCTTATGACATTCAGCTGGAATTGGTCGATAAATCTTCCATAATTAGTTATTTCCCAAGTACTTTGCGCCCAACTTTATGCCATCATCAGGGGAGGATGTATCACAAAAGTGATGTAACTTTTGTATGTACATTACTACTTTGTAAGATGGAGAGTGTCTGTGCTGTTGTATGGTGTAGCGTTTACTTTTTTAATCTGTTCTATAAAAAAGTACAAAGTAGTAATAAAAATACAAAAGTTACATCACTTTTGTGATACATCTCCCCTGATGACGGTACAAAGTTGGGCGGAAAGTACTAGTGAAATAACTAATTATGAAAGATCTATCAACCAATTCCAGCCGAATATCATAAGATCAATACGGCAATTCGAAAGGATTAGCAAAAAAAATATGTAGACAAAAATGTCTATTATATTCAATCAAATATGTATTAATGAAGAAATGCTGCCTGCCAATATATATATATATATATATTGTCATCCACAGACAGACTGTTTCGTTCCATCAGAACTCTTCAGTGTGGCTAGACCCGCAGGACGCTCGAAGCCGGGATCGAAACCCGTCCAACTTTACGATAGACTAAGGTTTCAGACCACACGGCTACAAGCGGACTACGTTGGCTAAGGGAATTAAGTGTGTGTGTGTGTGTGTGTGTGTGTGTGTGTGTGTGTGTGTGTGTGTGTGTCTAAGCTCGTGGTATAATGCTTGTTAGCGTTGGAAATGGACTCAGCAATCCGAGTTCAAATCATAGACGACGTTGATTGTATTCCACATAGCATTAATGACCTTGTTAAAGGCATGAATCCCACTATTCTCTTTCCAGCAATGGGGTAATAGTAGGGCAGACTGATTTCTTTGATCTTTGTATAATAGCCAGTCTAGGAGAAGGAAAACTCTTAATTGAACTGTTGAACTCAGCTTAAAAATTGGCCTTGTGTCACATCTTGCCCGTGAGGTGGGGTTGATAAATACACCACGGAATCCATTCATAATTTTATATTAGTAGATATTTATAATTTCATCACGCACACACACAACCACGCACATATTCACCCCGAAATATATATATATATATATATATATATATATATATATATAATTTTGAGCAATGCAAATCGTTGACGTATGTAAAGTAATTCTGGTCTTTGCGATTTATTTATGAGGGATTCTAGTTTTGTTGATTTTGAAATTTCTGTTAATAAATTTCCCTACGGGAAAAGATGAAAGAGAAACATCGTGACTTTTTCAGATCCGTATCGCAAAAACGTTGTCTGGCTTCCTGACCTGAATTTGTCAGTTGATGACCACACCTCCATTCATGTTAAAAAAAACAAAAAATATTTCATTACTTCGTCATCTGATATCATTCAAATAAGGTACAGTTGAGAGAGAAACAGAAACTCTTTATGTCCGATCTGATCATGAATCGGCCGAGCGGACACAGCAAAGATTTTATTAACGACAAATTTCGTGAAGTGAAGAAAGTGATACATTTGTGCTAAATCAAACCGGCATACACAAATGCTTCAATAGTTACGTAAATTCGGAATTATATATATATATATATATATAGCAACACCCACATCACTGTTACGAAGGTGCATAGACAAAGGCTCCATTAGTGGCGGGCGTCCCAGTTTATACAAAATATACCCTGCCGTTGTCATGTTCACTTGATAGCCATTTAAGATTTAATATTTCACAAAATTGCCATGAAAATGCGTATATGATTATAGATACATAAGGGCACCTGGACAAGTCTGCGAGATAGATAGATAGATAGATGTGCGTATCTCTATTAATAAGAATTAGTCTGTGTTCCCTCTCTCTCTCTCTCTATCAATCTATCTTTTCCTCTCTCTCTCTCTCTCTCTATATATATATATATATATCACAACAGTTTATGGTTGTCTGCCTGATGATTGCCGTGTAACAACGGCATGAAACTAGTGGTCACAGATACACACCCATGCTAATAGATATATATGTAAACTAATATATATATATATAAAGTTTAAAAAAAAAACTGCTCTATCTGCTGTGGATACAGAATATGCCAACTGTACTTCTGCAGAGTGTAAGACCACCACCACTCCAAAAGAAGCCTTCAGTTGGTTGTGGGTGACAAACTGTAATGTTTGAGATTTGGATCCTGGTGACCCAACAAACAAAATAGTCACGTGACTCATAACACTCCACTGTGACATTTTGTCGGTTATACGGGCAGTCGTAAAGGCTCGATATAATCAATCGGCTGGTCTTGTCAAGCCTTAACTCATACATTGTTTTCCCGGTCGTATTCTTCAAATTACTCTTGTGGCACACAAGTACCACACCCTGTTTTATTTTAAACATGCTAGGAGGCGGAGTCAGACAGATCAATTGCGATGAGATACCAATAGTTGAAATATCTAGACAATGTGCAAACAAAGGATTAAAATCAAATAAAACTATTAGTGATTGATAGCAATACTTGAAACCATTAAACTGCAACAAATGATTAAGATTGAATAGAATTATTAGAGCCAGCAATATTTAAAGATTTATGAGTGTTTGATAAGTGAAACCAATTAACTGTGTGCACATAAAATTATTCATGCTTGATATAAATAATTGAAACCATTAAAGTGTATGTTAACAATTAATAATGATTAATTATAAATTGAATCTTTAGATTGGATAACAGTATTTGAAATCATTTAACTGAGCACAAAGAAATAAGCCCTGGCTCGTTTAGAAATAATGTTACCAAAATCTATTCACTTACAAATCATACATAAAGCATAAAGATCAGAACATAAAGATCAGAACGATGTTAAGAAAAAGTCTAAATGTGAAATAACATTTTTATTTTAAAGCTTTATATAATATTCTATCAAGGAAAAATAAGGATATTTTCACGTGGTGTCCCATTGAGAAGATAGAAATATGATTACTACTATCCTCTTGTTTGAATTAACAGTAGCAAGCCATCAGAGAATGACCGTTAAGAACAGATGTTTGTACTCGGTGACCTCCCTCGGGTCGCCTGACACGAGAAGGAAGAAGAGAGAAGCCAAAATGATTGGCTGGGACCCTAAAACGGAAGTGGGGACTCCTTCCCGTCAGCGGAAGTAGGAAAGAAAAGTTAGTTGTTGGACAGGGTTCGTGGTGGACGGAACCAAAAGCCAAGTACTCCGGGTAAAAGAAGACGAAAAAAATCTCGGACAAGAAGAAGCCGTATCTTCAAGCCAGTATTAAAATTAGCATAAAGTCTATTAGCCCGTAAAAGAGGAAATATTCTCCACAGGAACTCCATCAAAGAAAAAAGATAAGTAAACTTTGAGACCGTTTCACCTTATACCCAATTTTATATACCCTCTCTCTCTCTCTCTCAGTTTGAAGAAAAACGAAAGAAAAGAAAAGAAGAAAGACATTTATGTTCATGGACTATTCATTCATGATATATTTGACACGTTGAAGGTGTATATCTATGTGTAGTAAAAGATCAATATATTTTAATGTTCCCACGTGCTTGAAGTTGTTATTTGCCGCGTCTGCTACGAATTTGTCATGTCATTGTTTCTTTTTTAGCTTCTATTTGCCTTATGATATGCTCGCTTAAAATTTTCCAATAAATTCCTTTAAATTCTTATACGGGAAATCGGAATTGCCGACTACTACAATTAATATTATTACGTCTAAACCTAGAGGTCCATATCTTCCATTGTTCTAGGGGAGGAAGACTAATGGCCTTGGTGGGTGGGTGTATAGTGTGAAAATTGGAACCCCTTGCCAGCGGCGGTCAGTCTGGCCATGAATTAATCCCCCACGTAATATGCCAGTTCTTATATGCCCGAGAAAAAAACTCTGAACGAGGACTTATTCTACAAGGGATCAAGTGCCAACCTGCCCCGTCTTCACACGTGCGAAAATGAAGTCCGGTTTTGGGATTTTAAAGAATTTGCCGTCACAATATTAATGTAAATTATCTAATTCCAAAAGTTCAAAAAACTTATTTTGGTAAAGTTATAAGAATAATTATTCAACATTCGAAAAAATAGATGTTCAAAAACATCAGAACGATTAAATAAATTCGTAAAATTTAATAATTATGTTGTATTATTAAAATAATGTTTAGGTTAAGAATATAAAATAAGGTAATTTACTAAATTATACTGGCTCTTGCATTGTAAACATGGCGAAAAAACCTTTGACATCAATGGAGCCTAAAAAAACTGATAGTCAAGTTACGTAATTAACATAAACTCTCGATTGGAGATATTTCAAAGACTGTGGGGAAATCTAAAAGTCTTATTCATTGTATTTTAAGAAAAATTCAGGGAAGTGGCTTATGTGAAGATTAGAAATTACATGGCTGGCCTAGGAAAACCACTGCAACGGAAGACAGATGGATTGGTAATGAATAAAAAAAGAATCGATTTGCGATAGCAACCGCTATCTCTAAAAGACCTAATGCTAATCTTGACATTAAAATATCAAGGCAAACTATTTCCCGAAAACTTAATGAAACGAATTTGAACAGTCAAATAGCTTCTACGATGCCTTACATTTATAAAAAGAACATAATAAGCCGATTGAAATTTGCCACTGAACACGTCATCAGGACTGAAGAACAGTGGGGTTGTGCTAATTTCGGCGACAAGTCAAAGTTTAACCTGTTCAGTTGTAATGGAAGAAGGTTCATTCGACGCTGTCCTAAGGAACGATATTCGCCTCAGTGCATTAAAAGCAGCGATAAATCTGGAGGATGAAGTGTGATGGTGTTTGGCATGATTCCTGTCCAATACAGGACCTCTTGTCAGGCTACACAGTAAAATTAACGCAACTGTATGCAAAGACATATTGAAGAAAAGTGTTGGACCTAATTTGAGAACTGCAATCAATCACCAAGGTATTTTTATGCAAGATAATGCTCTGTGTCACACAAGGAAGTTTTTAAGAAAATTCTTTCTGAGGAAAATATTACTATTATGGAGTGGCTTGCTTAAAGCCCACTAATGAATCCTATTGAGAATGTTTGGAAGTTACTAAATGAAAGAGCTAAGGAAAAGAACCCACGAAATGTCTTAGAACTATAAACTAATTTGAAAGGAGAGCGGGAGAAAATATCTGTTGATGGATGCTAGACATTAATTCGCTCATGTAACAAAAGACGTCAAGCTGTTGTTGAAAGTAAAGGTTTACACATCAAGTATTAATGAATTATGAACGCTATTTTCATTTAGATATGATGTATCCATTGTAATAGTATGATTTTGTTAATCGTTCTGATGTTTTTGATCATATTTTTTTTTAATGTTATATAATTATTCCTGTAACTTTATCAAAATAAGTTTATTGGGCTTTATATTTTGGAATTATATAATTCATCTTTATATCCTCATTTTTCCTTCATAAAATGTTCTATGAAGCTTTAAATTAAAAAGTTATTTCGCATTTAGATTTTTTCTTTACATCATTCTAATCTTTATGCTCACTATTATATATATATATATATATATATGTGTGTGTGTGTGTGTGTGTGTGTGTGTGTGTGTGTGAGAGAGAGAGTCTGTGTGTGTGTGTGTAAACAGAGTTTGGCATGAAATAACCCAAAAAAGTTGATATGTCGTAAAGCAAAACCAGACAGAACCAAAACAATAGTCGAAACCATTTAACTGTGTGATTAATATTGCTTTAGTTTGGTTTCTTTGTTTAATGCCATATCAAACTTCTTGGATTATTAAATGAAAATCCATTTTTCTAGTAGAACAATCATTCTATTTAACACTTTGTTGGGGGATAAAGAGGTTTATACCTTTCCTAAGTATATTAGTCTAAAAGTCAACGTAATAGCAGGGTGAGTTCGAACTCGTTTACTTCGAGTTCGTAGTCCAGCACTTTCGCCATAACATCACACAGATTTGCCCCAAAATAATATCAAATAGAATCATTATTGTTTATTCATTATATATATATATATATAGATCTTATATGTACACACACATACACATGTGTCGATATATATATGTATATATACAAATGTATGAGTGAGTATATATATATTTATACACCCACAGATATATACATATTTTTGTGTATATAAATGTATACACGCTCACACACACACATGCACACACAAACATATATATATATATATATATGTATATATATATATATTGGGTGGGGCAGAGAGAAGGCCAATCTGGAAAAGAGTAGTCATTTCAAAATTGGTCATCTTCTGTGCCCCACCCTATATATATATTCGGGACTATGTATGCATGTATGTCTGTATATGTACTTTATGATTACATACCTATTTACTGATATAGACACACAAATATACCCTTACACTTACATACACTCGGAAGGCTAGATATTTAAATCATCCTTACAAAGTAAATCATAAATATATATATATATATATATATATATACGTTTCTCAGATTGTTACATATTACCCAGCTCTGTTCGAAAGCAAAGTCAAAGGTAGAATTTTGAAGTGTAACTTTTAAAGGTAACCCTCTTAATCTGGAACATTAGCCAACCACAATCCTCCGATCTCCCATTTGTCCTACTTTGATCCTTTTTCAGTCGATATTTATTTACACACACACAAATATATATATATATATATATATATATATATATATATATATTCTTTCTTACTCAACTTCTCTTCCTTTTCTCTCATATTCAACTCTTTTCACTTTTTTATCTTCTTTTTCAGCCGTTTCAATTCTTTCTTTCTTTCTTTCTTTTTTTCTCCTCCACTTAACTTTTCTGCTTTCCTTTTCATCTTCTCTTTCAACTTTTTCAATTCTTTCTTTCTTTCTTTCTTTCTTTCTTTCTTTCCAACTAAACTTTTCTCATTTTCTTTTTATCTTCTTTTTCTTTTTTTCCAATTCTTTCTTTCTTCCTTTCTTTCTGTTTTTTGCTTTTACTTTCACTCATTTTTTTAATTTTTAGCTCATTATCTCATTTTTATGTCCTTGTTTTATTCAGAGATTTCTAAAAGTTTCATCATTCAATTTTTCTTTTGTTTCTCTAACGACTTTCTTCTTTTTCTCATTTCTCTTTTTTTTTTAATGTTTTTCTTTCTTCATTTTTTTATCATAGTTTTTCTCTATCTTTTTTCTTTCCCTTTTTCTCTTCTTTTTTTTTATTGATTTTCCTCTTTCTCCACCTCTCATTTTCCTTCGTTTCATGTCGACCACTCTCGATCGAGTGTCACCCTCCATGCGTGTCCATCAGTGCATCCGGGCTCTATTGGCCGACAGGGCGCGACAGGTCAGTGAACTAACGAATTCATGGATGGTCGGACGAACGGACATTGGAAAAATGGCGACCGGTCGGGCGGCAAGAGAGAAGGGCTGAAGAGATGTGGGAAGATCGAAATGGAAATTCAGGACGCCATCCAAGCGTAGGGACGGAAGTGGCCGGCAGATCGAGTGATGAAGCAATCGGTTGGGAAACAGCGCGAAAGAATGGCCGACCGTTCAACCGACAGACAGGCCGCTAGGGGGCGTGCGAGCGGCGCACGGTCGACTTGAAATCGTTCGGTCGTTGTTTTGCCTTCCATCGATTGGGCCGACAAGGGCCGTACTGTCGGACGATAGAACGGTCCGCTGGGCATGCAGGCCGAAAAGCGGGGGGAAGAGTTTAAGGGTTAGAAGACTGTTCGAGTTTGGGTTTGGAATGAGAGGTGTTCCGGAAGCTCAACTCGAGCAGTGTACTGCACGGGTGATGAAGAAGTGGATAATGCTTACGGGTGGATACCGCGGGAAAACGGATCGAACCAGTGAAGCTGGCCGTTGTGGTGATTAATGTTTTTGTCTGTCATGATCGATTTTGGCTGCTACTGCTGCTGCTACTGCTGTAGCTTGAGACATTCTGTTCTTGTGCTGAAGGATTTGTCAATTTTAAGTTGGCGGATATTTATTGATATTCGTCGATTATCTATCTATCTATCTATCTCAGTTTATTAATACGTATCTCTCACGGACTATACATATTAATCTATCTATCAGATTATTTTGTTTTATTGGTATTTATCTATTACGGACTATCGATATCTATGTATTACAGTCTATCGATATCTATCTATCTATCTATCATTAGTCACAACTTACTCACATCTATCTATCTATCTATCTATCTATCTATGTGGATTATCTATCTATCGATCAATAATTACTCTTATTAGTTCCGTCTATCTCTACGAGTCTATACTATTCATCTATTGCAGTCTACTCATATCTATCTATCTATCTATCTATGTTCACAAGCTTTATAATAAAGAAAGCACTAATCTTTAATCAATAATCCTGCATAATTGATCTGATGGAAGCTAATCGATATTCATGACCTAGCAAAATCTATAAAATCTGAATATTTCGTATATTATAGCACAGTCGACTGGGACGTGCAAGGCTACAACAATGAAAGCTGCAATTTCCCCCCTCTTTTTTTTTTTTTACTCAGTGCAGCCGAGAGAAAACATTTGTAGAGTGTTGCAAGAAAAAGTAGCAACCGAGGACAACAATTTGTTCTAACTGAATAAACGAAAGTTCTATTTCTGTTGTGACTAACAATAAAATTGACAGCCGATAATAAAGTCTGTACAATTATAAAAGAGATAGTGGGTTGCAGCAGATCAACAATGACGGAGTAATTATAAGGAGAATAGTGTTATGACCTGGGAAAGTAGAATGACGATTATCTTCAATCCGTTGTTAAAGCAAATTGGAAAAAACTGCTTCAATGTTTTGGTGTGTGTAGAGATTTAAAAAAAAATCAAAAGACAAATAGGTCGAATTATTTGTGTAAATTTTGGAGATAAAGCCGGATAATTTTATCATAAAGAATATTCGGACTATTGTCTTCATCTTCGTTTTTACATTTATAACGTTTCGGCCGATATATTGTTTGGCTTTCTTCAGGTGTTTCTTACCGAAATCGGGAGCCTTCACAGAACCTCGAATTGAACCCCTTTTTTTTTAATCTACGTGGGGTAGATTGTTCTAATTCCTTTAACCATGACAAGTGTCCAGCCTTGATGCAGGCCACAATGGATAAGGTGTTTGGTTGAAAAGTGCTTCTCAGTGAAACCATTTGGAGGTTAAAGGTTCAATCCCAACTTCAAGTCAGAATAACAATGAGCTTTACACTTGTACCCGGTCATGAGTATCGAAATTAGAACAATCAACTCTCGTGGGTTAAATAAAGGGTTCAGTTCGAAGTCCTGTGTAAGCTCTAGATTTTGACACAAAACACCTGAATTGAGCCTTAGGACATATCGGCCGAAAATTTGTGAGTATTATAACAAAGAGAAAGACAAAAGTCTAAATATGTTAATCGATTAAAAAAATGAGGCAAAATTAGCATTTTTGCCATAATGTTGCTTTCCTTTTAGTTTATCTAAAAATTTTCATTGTCTTTAATTGGAATCATTTTGAGATGAGGCTTCTTAATCAGAGAATTAATTTTTCTTTTAATCTATTGCGGAGGTTTACTTAGTCAAAAACGTGGTGCGATAGACAACAACTATGGAAGGCAGTAATTACTGGGGATACGGTTAAAAGACTCGGCATTCCTATCCGAGGTCGCGGTTAATCACCTGAAGAAGGCCAGCGGTGAAATTTGGCCGAAACGTAGTGAAAGAAGAAACAACGCAAAAACTACGAAGATTAGGACAAAAGGTCCGCAATAAATAAAAAAAATGTAAAAAAATCAATTCTCAGACTAAAAATTTTCAATCTTGAAGAAATTTGCAAAATTGGATAATGCTTCAAAATTGTTAAATTTTCACATTGTGATTTGAAGCCCAAATGACAAGAGAAAATATATAGTTGCGTAGATGAATTCTTTAAAATATTTGCTTTGCCATCGGGGCTTAGAATATACTGATTGAATCTGCTTACTCAACAAAAGGAGTCTTCTGGATTTGACATCTGATGAAGATCTCTGGAGTGTAGAACACCCTTTCATTGCTATTACGCCCATTCCCACTCTGACCCGGAGTGAGAGTGCCTGTTAGGGTCTCATCTGTGGATTAAATAGATCTATTTAAAAATAGTAGTATTCGATAGGATTATATAAAAAAATATATAAAAAACGCTTAAGATACAAATGTAAATATGAACGTACAATGAATGTGATTCCCTAACCTCTAGACATAAGATAACCCTAAACGGGTTGGCATACCGTTAAAATCAATAATTCACTAAAATATACATTCGATGTCTGTAAATATCAGAATACGATTGATACTTTCTTTAAAATTTTAATGGCATATCAACCTGCCTCATAGAAGAACAGTAGTTGGACTATTTAAACCCTTGCTGGGAGGTGATAAGAGGGTTTATAGCTTTCCTAAGGGTATTAACCCGAAAGTGCACATAGTAGCGTGACTGGAGTTTGAATTCGGTTACTATGATGTGACAGTCCAGCACGTTAACCACGACGCCATGGTGACTCACTACAAGAGATCGATAGATAGATAAATAGATAATGAATAAGCTGATATAGATAGATATGAACAGACAAAGTTTACTGGCAAGCCAGCTTGATAGATAGATGTAAACAAGCTGAGATAAATCGATTATTTTCGTTGATACAAACGAGCTGAAATTAATGGCGAGATATCATTATATATATATATAGAGAGAGAGAGACAGAGAGACAAATGTATATAAATAGATAAAGACTAAGGTAGATAAACAGGTAGATAATTTGTTTTTAGTCATAAATTTATAAAGAAAAAATTATGGGAGGAACATGAAAGAAATTGTTTGGCTGGCAAAAAGGATGAACAGCTGCTTATAAAATGTACTTCAAATTTAAGTATTTTTTTTAAGAGGACAGGATTTTAAAATTATTTTAACTTGTCTCGATGTAGTGATTTGTCTTAATCTATCTTACTCGCGAGGCTACAGGCTGTTGAAGACTTACAAGATTCTTACTTCATCTACTTTGTTATTTTATTTTCTCTTTACAAAATCTTATCGATTTTTGTTCGTTAGTTGGTTAAAACTTAAATATTCCATATTCCTTTATAATATTCTATTTCCGTTGATAGCGTTCTGCTTTTTTAATTCATCAGTCTCACAGTTTTATCCAACTCTGTATCTACGTAATTTTGTTATGTTATAAAAAAAACTGAATAGCTTTCAAAAACTCTCTAAAAATCACTCTTTATACATGCAAGCTACCCCTGATGATGGCCTATGAAAGGTCCAAAAGGGCTCGTGACAATTTTGGTAGATTCATCCATCAATTCCAACCTGAAACTAAGGCACTTATCAGGAAATTTGAAATGATAAAATAATGAAGACAAAATGTGTCTTTATCATTAAATCAAACATGCATAAATGAAAGACTGCTGCCCAATTACACACACACACACACACACACACACACACACACACACACACACACACACACACATATATATATATATATATATATATGTATATATATATATATATATATATGAAGTCAATAGGGGAAGAATCTAGTCATTCAATATTAATAACATGAGATGATGTCTCCTTAATGCCTTTGATGTATCATATACTTATCGGATGCCCCTTTCACTTTCCAAAACCGTCTGAAAATTATACTCTCGGGATCTCCATCAGCTGTTAAATCATGTTCCCTTTATTCTTCTCTGCGGCTTGCGCTCTTTTACGCTTCAATGGGTATTTTCACTCTGGGTTAAATCAGAAATCTATGGGAAAGATACCGTTAACTGTATCGAAAGTGGGTGAGGTTTGTTACATAGGTCATGAGGTATATATGAATACATGTAATTACCGACCCCTTCACACGGACAGGATTTAACACAAGGTATATTTTTAAGTGAAGTTTGACAGGTTTGAATTCAGAGTTTTCCTTCTCGACCAGTTGTCATATCAAGATTAAAGAGCCCAGTCCCCCCCCCACTATTTGTGCATAGCTGGAGGGAGAGTAGTTGGATTCATATCTTTCCCAAGTGTGAAATGCAATCAGCCTCGACCGCAGACACCTCCGATATATATATATATAGGGTGTCTCAAAATATATGTAACCCATAGATATGATAATTATTTATTACTGAGACAAGAAACTCCATGTCCTTTGGTGTGACTTTGTAATTGAGCTGGATTCTGTATGGGTACAGCTGAAGATTCTTCTTTAAAATTCTTTGCGACGATGAGCGTGAAAGACCATGTTCATGGGAACGTCTTCTAAGTGACATTTTCAGATTTCTTCCGACAGAATCTCTCACTGCATCCACATTGTTAGGATATCTTGCAGTCAACTTCCTGTCAGATCTGGGATTTTCTACCTTCTTGTTGAGGTTGTTTACCTACACAGTGACTTTGTGTACCAAACAATAATTTTGGCTTTTCTGGTGATAATTGTTAAATTTAAGCTTCCAGCGAAATTTTGCTAGCAGAGTTTTGAATGATTTTGTCTCCAAATAAGTTGTAACTCAAAATATTTTTCCTTTCTTGTCAAAGGCATTGTGAGCGATGATTAATAGTTTTTATTGTATACTATTTCCAAATAGAGATTTTAGTAGTCACATGGGTCCCACATAGCCTGAGACACAATGTATGTGGTTTGTTTTCTTTTGTTTAATGGCATATCAACCTTTGTGAGTTATTTAATGCCAAAGCTATCTTTGTAGAAGCACAGCAATGATACCACCTTTCCCAACGGTAGTAATTTTCAAGTGAACATAATAGTGCGACTGGAGTTCTAACTCATTTACTTCGAGACTGCAATCCAGCACTTTCGGTATTACGCCATGTGAAATGCCCTCAAAGGTGTGTTTGCGCGTATGCATGTGCGTGTATAAGTGTGTATTAAAGAACGTATGCATTTCTCACCGTCTTTATTTTTCTCCATGCGCATATATAGGCAAATCATAAATATAAATTCTAGTGATGAAAACACACATTTATTTGTACATTAAAACTATTTATTTATTTTTCAAGATGATATTTTCTATCGTGAACTTAATTCAGTAGTAAATAAGATAATACATACATACATACATATATATATATATATATATATATATATATATATATATATATATATATATATATATATATATATATATATATATATATATATATGAGTTTTTCAAGTCAAGATAATTACTCTATGTTAAGTCATGGATTAATTGATTTATCTTTGGACGCGCACACGCACACACACACACACACACGCATACACATATATATATATATATATATATATATATATATATATATTGTTCTTTATATATTTATATATATTTCAAATTAAGAAGGTCCGCAAAGAGATTTGGATTTTTTGAATTTCAAAAATTGAAATTTTAACATTCAAAAAATACAAATCTCTTCGTGGAACTTCTTATTTTAAAACATATCCTTATTCTTTCTTTGGACCTACAGCAAACCATCTTTATATATATATATATATATATATATATATATATATATATATATATATATATATATTATTATTATTATTATTATTATTATTATTCTTTATATATATATATATATATATATATTAGCAGAAGTACCAGGCATATTATAAAGCATATTTAATTTTTGTTAGTGAGTACATAAGTTCGATATCCAGTGTGGCTATGACTTTTACTTTCGGACTAACACCCTTTCAAAAGGCATGAAGTATCTTACCCTAATTTTTTGTTAAATAGTACTATTTTTTGCCCAGTTGGCGTGGGCTGTAGAATACATCATCTGCTTCTCTGCAGAGGGGTAAGATCCCTGCCCAATAAGTGTCCTGGATATGACACAAAACAATCTGATGGTGAGGTTCCATTAATACTGGAGCTTTGAGGAATGCGGAGAACCCCTTCATTGCCATCGCTCTCAGGGCCACTCTAGCCCAGAGCGGCAGCACCTGATAGGGCCCTATCTATGGGTCAAATAGAACTAAACTGTGTATTTATGCTAAACTGAATTGTTTGAACTAGAACTGCTTTTGACATTGAACTGAACAGTTTTGACATTTAAATTTAATTTTTTGTGCACGAAAACTATACTTATACTTACCTGAATTTTTTGAAATTTATTTCGGCGTTATATGAACCGAAAAGAGTTGATACGCCGTACAACAAAACAAAACAAAACAACCAACCTATTACGATTTTTTACAAGGATGATTTTAGCATTAGATAACCCAGGAAAGTTGGTATGCCATTAAACAAAAACTTACACTCTTAGTTCCCACCGTGCTTTTATTTAGCTATTGTACAAAGAAAATTATACTTATAAATTTAAATACAAAAAAAATCCCTCGAGTACGCCCGAGAGATTTTCGGCAGGAGGGTATGTTATTTGCTTTCTGAACGGATTTGACCATTTTTTTTTAAAAATTTTAAGCCAAAATGTTCCAGATGCCTCTGGTTATGGAAGCGGCTTGTCCCCATTCCATCCGACCTGGAAAAATACCGTCAAAAACACGCGTTGAGGTTAATGAACTTCACATACATAGTTTCACTAAGTTTGGTTCATTAGCTTAAGAATCTGTTGTTAACAAATAAGCAAGCAAGTAAAAATAGAGAAACATATATGTACATACATGTATCTGTATAATAAAAAGTGGATTATACACATATATATGTGGAGGAATAGGGTTTCTCGAGGTTCCTCAAAAAGTAAAACTTTGGGTGTTGGTTCAACAATAATACAACACAAATTTGCACAAGCAACGTAGACACGAGAAATTTGACAAAAAACAAGAATATTAAAAACAAACAAATTTATAAATTGCATCAACTCGACAAGGGCAATGATTATAGAAAAGGGTGTTCATATGTGTGCGTGTAAAACACGAATATTGTCACTCAAAGTTAATGTGTGCATATGACTTAGTATGTTCGAACTAAAAAGAGATAGGCTTGTATTTACATATATGTGTATGTGTATGTATATGCGCGTGTCCTATTATGAATGAGTTTTTGGCCAACTCTCCTAACCGGCGTTATATCAGCGGGTCATCTGGCGTCAATCCATCGTGTCGTGATGAGCCCGTCTGCTGATCAGTCGGTCTCTCTATTTGAACTAAAAAACTTTGCTATTCATACTTTGGGGTAAAATAAAAGTGGATCAAAGTAAAATATTTTAAGTTTCATCATCATCATCATGTCGTGCCGCCAGCACGGATATCCCTGACCCTCTCTCGCCACTTCTCCCTATCATTCATCGCCTCCGGCAGGTCTTCAGGGTTACATCCTGTGTCCTCACATAGTAGCTGTATGTAAGTTCGAGCTGGTCGTCCTGCTTTTGCACGGCCATATGTGGGGGTCCATAAGAGTACATCACTTATGAGCTCGTCCTTGCTTCTCCAGCAGTGTCCCGCGTGTCTGGTTCGTCTAACTTGTATAGTTTTCGTGATGGGGGGCAAGTGTCCGTATAGTTGGTGTCTCGTGGGGTGTTGTCGCCAGGACTTGTTCAATACTGCTCTCAACATTCTTGTATAGTTCCCGTCTAGTTTCTTCTCCAGCCGTTTAGTTAGCGTCCATGTAGTGCATCCATATAGCAGTATCGACACAACCGCTGCCTGGAAGAAACTGCGTTTCATTTTATCGGTTAGGTCTGATTTCCATATGATCGAGAGCCTATCGATAGCCGTCCATGCCTTCGTCAGTCATGTGTCGATGTCTTTTTCGGTTGATGAGGCACTACTTCCTAGGTACGTGAATTTGTCTACTAGTTTCAGAGAGGCTCCGTCTAGTGTGGCAATGTTGCCTGTTTGGTTGTAACACATATATTCAGTTTTGTGTGCATTGACATGGAGGCCAATGCCAGCTGCGGCTCGTTCCACACTATGCAGTAGTGTCTCTGCTTGATTAGGCGTATTCGCCAGTAATGCCAAGTCATCAGCGTAGTCGGCGTCTGTGATTGATTTTGCGGGGTACCTTTTGCTTCTTCTCTTAGTCAGCTCGAAGCCATTTTCTCTGATTTTGTCGATCGAAGTTCTAAGATCGAAGTTCTAAGATCGAAGTTCTAAGATCGAAGACCGTAGTCTAGACAGATGATAAAGAGGTACGGGGCTAGCGTGTCTCCTTGTAGTACTCCTGCAACAATGTCGAAGTATTCCGTGTCTCCATCTGGTGAACGTACTTTCATTTTGGTGTTTCTGTAGAGAATCATTATCGCTGCTACGGTTTCTTTTGGTAGGCCGTATGCTAGTAGGATTTGCTCCATCTTCCCTCTGTGTATGGAATCGAAGGCCTTGGTTAACTCGACAAATAGTAATGTCGCCTGAAGGTTTTTTGCCCGAACGTCTTCAAAGATTCTACGGATGGCCAGTATTTGTGAGGTTGTGGATCTATTTCTCCGGAAGCCATTTTGGTTTTTCCTAAGGATGTTGTCTATTTTGGGTTCTATGCGGTTTCGTAGTGGGGCATTGTAGATTTTGGCTGCTATGGATGTAAGTGTTATCCCTCGGTAGTTCTTGGCTAGTCCGAGGTCGCCTTTTTTAGGGAAAGGAAGGATGCATCCCTTCGTCCATCTTTCTATCCTATTTTGACTATAGACTGTGTTGCATTGCCGGAGCAGTATATCGTCGAAAATAAAGTTCAATGCGTGAACGTCGGCGAAAACGCAACTCGTGACCTGTCTTAACCAATCAGATTCATAGAAATTAATTATTCATTTTGGAACCTGACTATTTTTGTTTCGGTGACAAATTTTTCTACAAGTTAGTTTTCGATCCGCTTTTTCTAGAATATTCTTCATGATTCGTTTAAAAACATCAGTGTATAAATTCTATGTAAGTGAGGTTTTTATCCTTTTTTTTTTCTTTTTTGAATATTCCTATCTACGTGTTCTGAGTTGATTTATCTAAAACTAAAGATATGTGTATCCTATATATATGTGTGTACGGGCATAATACATATAATATAATGTGTAATACGTATAATACAAATGATACAAAGTGAATTATACACATATATGCATGTATGAATATAATAGCTATAATAATATCAAGCATAGACCGTGTCTACTGACATCCCACTGACGATCATATGGATACACCACACGTGAAACCCAATGTTATGGGCGTGTATTAAATAGGGAACTCTCTTCTAAGTTTTTGCATTTTATATATATATATATATAAAGTAAGTAAAGCGTTTACTCTCTCTCTCTCTCTCGTTCTATTTCTCTCTCTTTCTCCCTCTCTCTCTCTCTTTCTCTCTCTCTCTCTCTCTCTCTCTCTCTCTCGGTGCCAATATCACGTAGCAAACTATTTATCTTTACATATCTACTTCATCTTCTTACAAATGTGCGAGATGAATTTACGCACAATCGCGCTAGTCTCTCTCTCTCTCTCTCTCTCTATATATATATATATATATATGAACGTGTTGGTGTTCGAATGAATGTGTTTCTGCTTTTTTGCGACGCACATGTCCGTGCGTATCCGTTTACGACCGTAGACATCAGGCAATCAATCAAGCGACGAGAAACTTATTTTCTCCCTCGCGTTTTCTTTCTGGCTGGTCATTTATTTACCACGTTCACTTTATCTAATTTTTCCTACACTCTCTTTTTAAAGTTTTACTCTCTCTCTCTCTCTCTCTCTCTCTCTCTCTCTCTCTCTCTCTTTCTCGTCACATTTTTATCCAATCATTCTTTCATTTTTATTATTCCAACTATTTTTTCTTCCTATTCATTTTGTCTTTATTTTTTTTTCCTTTATTTTTACTTTTTTTTTGTTTTATCATATATAATTTTTCTTTCAATTGGTTTTCTTTTTTACATGCCTCATTTTTCTTTCTTTCTTTCTTTCTTTCTTTCTTTCACGACTTTTTTTCATTTTCTTATGGAGATTCTATTTCTTTTTTTTTTTTAGTCGTGTTTATCCGACTATTTTTACCTTCTTTTCGTTCTTTTCCTTTTACCACATGATATTTTCCGTCTTCAACCTTTTTTTCCTTCCCCTTTCCTTTTCCTGCACTTTCTCTTCTCTTTATCAATCCCCGAACAACTTATCCGTTCAACTGAAATGATGGAACGACCGCCGTAAAGCCGTACATCAAGCAAGCTACACCTCAGCGCCGACCCCCACCCTTCATCTGCATCCCCTCCTCATATCCATGAGTCATGAAGGTCCACTGTCTCTGACTGATGGATAGAGAACATTGAACCAAGCGGCAGAGGTTGCGAGGTGGGAGAGAACGACAGCACTGAAACCTGGCTTTTCCTTTCTTCCTTTCCATTACCGTCATTTCGCCAACAGCTTGTCCGTTTGAAAGCCCTTGGGTGTAGATTACTGCCGAGGTGCGTCGGGCACGTTCTGTGACAAGCAGACCTCACATTGACACACTGAATACCTCGACTAGCACAGCACGCCAAATATCTATTTCCATAACCCACCCTGTTCCGAGATGAGAGCTCAGCAGAAGAGAAAAGGACGTTGGGCGCTGGGTCTAAGGTTCAAAATGAATTGCCTTGACGAGATCATGAAGCGAGTTAAACGTAATTACTTCTCAAAGTGTAAAAAGGTGGCTTTTTTTAAGACAGAAAGAAGGATTCCTTTCTCAGTTTTACCTTGTATCACTTGTCCCTAGGAAGAATGCAAATACTTCGGTGAGTCAAAAATTTTGCAATCTCTTGGTAAAACCAAAAGCGGCTCCTTTTACCAAGGCTGTGAAAACAAACCACACTCGCCTCATGCACTACAAATGTTACTCGCCTTGTTTGCCTCAATGGTGGAATCAGCAGTTTTATGCGTACTTGAGTGATCGTCCAGGTTCTTGCAACATGAGCGAAAATTCTTCTGCCATCTGTTTAGTGTGATCAACCACGCCTTCACCTTTCGCACACAGCTTAGTCAACTGGGACTGTAGAATACACTAACTGCATCTCTGTTGAACTACCCGACTGCATCTCTCCACAACGAGGGTCCTTGATATGACATTAAACAATCTGATGATAAGGGTCCAGCCTAGGTGCTTCGAGAAATGCGCAGTACCCCTTCATTGCTATTGCTCCTAGGTCCAATCTGGCCCGGAGTGGTAGCACATGATAGGGTCATATCTATGGGTAAAATATAAGTTTGACATTTAAACTGTGAACTTATACTAAATTGAATTGTTAGAAATAGAACTGTTTTATCATTTAATTGTGTGTAAACAAGTGACTGGTGTTTAATTGAATTGTTGGTGATACATAGAAATACTTGGAACCATTTAAATGTATGCAAATGAATGAATAATATTGAATAGAACTATTAGTGTTAAATAGAAATGCTTGGTACAAAATAGCAAAATTTGAAGCCATATAGCTGTGTGCAAATGAATTGTGTTGAATAGAAAAATTAGTATTAAATAGCAATACTTATAACAACTTCGTTGCGTACAAACATACGATTAAAATTGAAAAGAATTATTAGTGTTTAATAGCAATACTTGAAACTATTTAACGGTGTAGAAACAAACGCAATATTAGTGTGCAAACAAATTAGCTCTAACTCATGAAAAATTGAAATTACGCATAAACTGTGCGCAAATAAATGACTGATCTTAGATTGTCTTTTATATAGCAATACTTGAAATGATTTCACAGTGTGCATAAAAAATGTCTCGTTTAAAAAGGTTTTCTACAAAAATGTGCCTATAAATGATCTATATATATAGTACAATTTGATGGAGACTCAAACTCGGTTAAGTCGTCATAAAAAAGTCGTCAAATGACTATTTACATGCTTCTCTTGGACACTGACTGGATATTTTAAAGATATATATATATATATATATATACATATATATATATATATGTGTGTGTGTGTGTGTGTGTGTGTGTGTGTGTGTGTAAACAGGACTTGGCATGAAATAACTTCCGATGGTGGATATGCCATAAACCAAACCAAACCTTTCGCACAACAAATATTTTCGATTGCTTCTGCGGCGTTATCGTGTTGAACTTGTAATACTAAAGTTCCCGCTTTGCGTGTTCTTCTGCGTGGCTTTCAAATTACACAATGTGTAAAGCAAGGCATATCATATCAGCGCACTAACTACCACACACTACCAACGCAGGGAGTGTTTACCATGGCTGGAACTGCTTCGGTCAAAAGATATACGCACTGAAAACTAGCATGTAACAAAATATTCCAAAACGCTTAACTCACTCAAATAGATATACCAATAAATCGATGGTTAACAAGAGAGATATTTGCCTATTTATTGCCCACGTGGCCTCTAATCAAACTAAGCTAAGCATGATAAATAAGATGGTCAACCGGGGCATTGTAATAATGGTTAGAGTTTTCGCCCATGGCCCGGGACCCAGCGTTCAATTCTAGATCGAGACATACCAAAGACTCAAAAATGGTACTTGATGCCTTCTTGCTTAACAATCAGTATTATAAGGTATGGATTAAGGGTAAAGTGGAGCTATCGAGGAAAAGATCTCGCGCCCGCTCCTACATCTCGGTGTAGTAGCTTTTGAAAATGAAGCCTTCGGGTCACCCGCTTTACTTCCCGGGACTCATTGTTTATCATGCTAATCTTGCAGAGCAATTGACAAGAGTATTTAGTTCGATTACCCAGTTGGCTGGGGCTGTAGAATACACCGACTTTATCTCTGCAGAGGGGTAAGACCCCCACCCCACCCCAATGAGAGTCCTAGATATGACACTAAACAATCTGTTGGTGAGGCTCCAGTGATGCTGGACCTTTGGGGAATGCGGATTACTCCTTCATTGCCATTGCTTATAGGTCCAATCTGGTCCGGAATGGTAGCACCCTATCTATGATTTAAATAGAACTTAATTGTATACTTATGCTAAACTGAATTGTTTGAATTAGAACTGTTAGACTAAACTGAATAGTTTGAAATAGAAATGTTTTTGAAAATTAAACTGTGTACTTACATTTAAACTGTGCGTTTATGCTAAACTGAGTTGTTTGAAATGGAACTGTTTTTGACATTGAAACTCTACTTACACTCTACTGAATTGTTTAATATACAAATGTTTTGACCTACAACTCTGTGTAAATAAAATCTCTACTTTTTTCATCATACAACGTGTGGAAGCACGTGCGATACCCTAGCCTCATCAGCCGCCATCCAGGGTGATAACACAGTTTCGGTAGCTCAAGGCGGTACTACCACTCCTGGCGCTACCGAGCAGCTTTTGCCACCGGATAGGGTATTTAATCAACTAAGATAAGATCAACTAAAAGCGGACATTACATTAGACGTTCGTTCATCTTCATTTTGGTGCAGTTTGTGATTTGAAAAAAATAAAATCTCTACTTATACTAAACTGAATTAGAACTGTATGAACAAACTGAACAGCTTAAAATAGAAATTTTTTTGACTATTAAACTGTGTACTCATGCTAAACTGAATTGTTTGAAATAGAACTATTTGCATAAAATAGATTTGACGTTAAATAACCTACAAAGGTTGATATGCCATAAAACCCAAACAACCAAACAAAACCAAATTTAGTTCAATCCATTTTGACATGTCCACTGCCGTAAACACAATCTATACCTGGTAAAACTTTTTGGTTTCTTTCCTTTATGACATATCAACCTTCGTGGGTTATTTAATGTCAAAGCTATCTTTGGTAAAGCTTGAGTAAGGATGATACGGTCCACACATTTCTCTGCGATATTTGTGAACGTCCAAACGTGACTACAGTTCGAAATCGTTTACAATGAAGTCGTAGTCCAGCACGTTAGCCGATGAGACACGGGGACTTTGTGAAGTAATTAAGCCTAATAACTTACCATATTAAGTAAATGGCACCTTGTGCCAAAGCTTAACCATCTTTAATAAATTCTGAGGTGTTTATTGCTCTTATTCGGCCACTTACAACGGTTTGGTTTGGTTTGGTTTGGTTTCTCTATTTAATGGCATATCAAACTTCATGGGTTATTTAATACCAAAGCCATCTTTCAAAAAGAACAGTAGCAGTACTATTTAAATCATAGCTGGGAGTGGGGATAAGGGCGTTTATATATTTTGCTAAAAGTCTTAGTTAAAAAGTTATGGTAAAAGCACGAGTTCGAACATGCAGTTCAGAAGAAAAGCCACTGCACCTCGAAGACTCCGCGGTTCTTATTACTTAGCTTAATCTGATTCAAGGTTGGTATCCACTGTGAATATACGAGGATCATTAAATAAGTTTCCAGACTTTTTTCGTATGGGCACTTTTATTGATAGTACACACATGAAACTCGAGTCCCCTTCGAAGTAATCTCCTTCGGCTGCAATGCACTCTTTGTACCGTTCCAACAAATTCTGGATGGCCCCATCGAAGTCCTCTTGTGTGGGCATGTCAATAGCCTTTGTCACAGCCTCTTTCATCTCCTTAATTGTCTCATAACGACAGCCTGTGAGCTTAGGAAATAACCAAAAGTCACAGGGAGCAAGGTCTGGAATATAGGGAGAGCGAGAAACTGTGTTGATGCCTATCTAGGTCAAATAGTCTGTGACAAGGATGGAGTTGTGGACTGGTGCATTGTCCTGCTGGAAATGCCACTGACCCGATTTGAAGAGTGCTGGCCTCTTCCGACGGAATCTCTTCCTGAACTCCATTTAAAACCTCAATATAGTAAACCTAACCCTAACCCTTTGGCCAATCAACTCTGGTGTATTGACGTCTTTACCTCTCATCATCCCTTACAGACTCCCTGCCTTCCTTGAATCTCTTATGCCACTCAAAAACTGATGCTCGATTCATGCAAGATGGTCGAAAAGCAGTCTGAAGCATTCCATATATTTCTGTGGCATTTTTTCTAAGTTTAAAACACAATTTTATTGCATATCGTTCTTCTAAAGAGTCCTCACGTCCAGATTGCATTTTTGAAATTCACCAGCTGTGACAATCAGGCTTTAGTAGGGTGTATTCCAATTCGTGCTGTAGCTGTTCATTTGAACCTGAAATCATTAAAATTGGTCAGTCATCTCATAAGATGTATAGCAATAACCTACTGAATTTTCAAGAGTCTACAACAATTTTAAACGCCTGTACAAAAAAGTCTGGAAACTTATTGAAGATACCACGTAAGTAAAGTAAAAAAGTAAAGGTGGTGAACTTAGTCGAGGGTGACTCGAAGACTCCTTTTCAATAGCTACTAAACCAAGGTGTAGGGGAGGGCGCTACTCCATTCCCTGGATTGCTTCACTTTACCCTTGATCCTTACCTTATTGTGCTAAGTGATAAGCAAGTCGGCATCAAGTACCTTTTTTTGAGTCTTTGGTATGAATTGACCTGGGATTAAACCCTGGTCTCCCGGACCATTGGCGAACACTCTACTCATTAGGCCGATGGCCTGGTCTCACAGTGAATATAGAATCACCATACAAGCAATAATCTTCGTCACTATCTCATTTACCCAAAATCTATTGAAAGCACCGCGTCGATATGTTCAATAAAGTTATGAGAAAACATTCAGAATTTTTTTTTAGTTTTCTCTCTTTTTTGTTTTTATTTTAATGAAGTCAGTTGGCAAAATGCACTTGGTTAATAGCCGAAACAGAAAGAATATATTTACCCGAACCCTCTGTGACAGGAAGGATGTGACAGAGGGTCAATGTTTAAACAGAGTAAGTAAAGTAAGTTGGCGACCGTAGTCGTGGGTGACCAGAAGGCTCCCTTTCCATTAGCTACTATACCTCGGTGTAGTAGCTAAAGGAAAGGGAGCCTTCTCCTTTCCCTTAATTGTACCATTTTACCCCCGATACGTACCTTATTTGCTGAGTGTTAAGCAAAAAGGTATCAAGTACCATTTTTAATGTCTTTGGTATGACGCGACCTGGGATTGAACCCAGGTCTCCCGAACCATTGGCGAACACTGTACCCACTAGGCTAATGACCTGGTTAGATGGTGTGAATCCAGATTTTTCTTATAAAGTAGTTGCCTAACCAAGGCTAAAGAACCCAAACTGCCTTACTATATACCAAAAAAGACTGAACTAGGTAGACGTTATGGATTCATATGCCTTTTTCAAGGGCAAACAGCTTCGTCCAGGATTTGAATTCGGATTACCGGTTCCATTTCCTACGATAATGACCAGAAGCTTAAACACGAAACAAGGAGTAACTCACCAGCTCAAGTTATTCCTTATTCATAGAACAGATATTAAAATTACTTGAAAGTAATAGCTATCACTTGGCTTAATCAGTACAAATCATAATTATTATCATTATTATTTTACTCTTCGAGAGTTTTTCACATCAGCGTTAGCTGATGGTCTTCCACTGGAGCTTGAGAGACAGCAAACCTCCTCAATTTTCCAGGACTTTTCTTGGTATTCTGGCCGTTCTTAATAATGCAATAGTTTGTTTAGTCTCCACTCGTCCTGTTATTTCCAAGTCTCCAGTCCCTTTACCAATTCTTTGGTGATTGCATCGAGCTCACCAATTGCAATTGGTATCACCTCACTTTCGAGTTCCATGTTTTTCTCAGTCCACGAACAAGGTCTCTCTTTTAACTTTCTTCAAATTTTATTGTAGTCTGCAGGGACGGTAAAGTCAACTATTATTATTATTATTATTATTATTATTATTATTAAACATCAACATTATTATACCACTATGGCTTATGCTTAAGAGAGAAGACCTTTATATTCTCCTAAATCTCCCGCTAAATACCTTATTAGGAAAACTAAAAGAAGATACTCAGTAATTAGCAGTTAATAGCCATGGAGGTAACTCCCTTACCTACATTTTGTCAAATGTCGACTGAATTGATAATTTTATATAAAAGAGGGAGAAAGAGGGAGTAAAAAAAAACAAGTGAAACTAATTTGAAGAATTTTGAATTCCTAATTACAGTTCCAATTCTAATACTTTCTCTTCAAAAACCCATGTCTCGTAAATTATTTGAAAAAAAAGAAGAAAAAAACGAAAATCGAGAGCTTAAAGAATTTGCCTCAATTTTCCATTTTAATCTCTAAAGATTATCCGATTTGTTTTCTAAAAGTGTTGAATCGTTTTGACTTTTAACAAAATAATAGTCCAATATTCCGTCTGACAGATAAATAACGAGTCTTATTTTTTTATTTACATTTCTTCTGTTTTGCTTTGTGTTTGTTGTAGCTTTATAATCTATATCCATATATTTAGCCTTGTTTAAAAGCAAACTAAAACGGTTCATTGATGTATAAATTGTGTTAAATTAACATGAATGGTTCGATTTTCGCTTTTTTCTTTATTTTATTTCTGTTATTACTTTTCTTTATTTTATTAATATTATCATTTTTCTTTATTTTATTAACTATTATTACTTTATCTTACCATTGTTATTACTTTTCTTTATTTTGTTACAGTTATTACTTTATTTATCACTGTTATTACTTATTGAAATGAAGTAATAACAGTAATAAAATAAATATTACTGTTATTAATTTATTTCATCGCTATTATTACTTTTCTATATTTTAATTCTGTTATTGCTTTTCTTTATTTCATCACTGTTATTTCTTCTCAATATATTACTGTCAATGAATATCGTTTTATGCATTTTTCACAATTAAAAATCAATAATGAAGAAAAAGTGGTGACATTGCCGATGAAATTTTCATTAACAATGGTAATCAAAATGATCACAGAATTATGATAGAAAAATAAATGATCAAGCGTTTGAAGTTGAAAAAATATTTCTTATGTCATTCCGTAGAGAAAGACCTTTGGGTAGTTTTTAAGGTGACTAGTGAAAGGATCTTCACACCAAGTTGAGAATACTATCATTTTGGATAATTTGATTGTTTAGACCAGTCATGGGCAAATTTTGACCCGTGGGTCGCATGCTACCTGTTGTGCTTTCTGAATGGCTCCCTAATTTCATAAGGGAAATAACATTTATTAAAATATCCACTTGTAATTTAAAGAAAATAAATTTGATAAAATTTTGATTCACCGATTATAAAAATATTCATTTTTGTTTTCGATTCATGGATCATATTCATATTGAATACATTCATTCTTCAAGTATACATTTTTTTTCTTTTAATAATTTCGTTATGTATCATAGCATCTCAGTGAATTATTCATATTACTATCAGTAATAATATTAAACTAAGGCTTCAATTTTTTAAAGAAAAAAAACTTTTAACCGAAGGGGAAAAAATCAACTTTTACCTATTTCTAAATCAGATGTTTTCTTGTATGATCTTCTATAGTGAAAATAGTTGAGGTTCCTTCAACGAAAAATTGACTTTATTTATTTATTTATTTGTAGAACGGCCCACCGACTGAAGAACCATATCTCATGCGGGAAACTTATTGGAAAGTTTAGCCAATGCTTGGTTTAGACTAAATGTTTTTTTATTTATTTATCTTTTTTGTTTAAATCAACTAGACAATATAATTCAATTATAAATCAACGAAATAATATAATTGCATTCATAGATAGTTCTTAGATTCTGCGTGCAAAATGTAAAACAGTGTAAAGAAATGGTGTTTTTGTTTGCTGTTTCTTCCACAAGATTCCCAGTGGAATATAAAGCCGAAATCATCTCATACCAGTGACATTTCTGTGGTTTTCGGAGGAAGTTGGTTTTAAGAGCTTCACGAATAACTTTTTTTTATGTATGTTGCTATATTTGATTCGGTTTGAATTTTACTTACGTGTTTATTTTTGTATTTATGTAAAGGTTAATAAAAAGCTGTGGTTTCTCAAATGTATTTAAATGAGCTTTACTCATGAATTCAGATTCATCTTTCTCCAAGACTGGCTTAAAAACCAATGCTAGAATGCCCTAAATATTCTACCAGACACAATGGAGAAAAGATATATACATGCCATTCTCAAAGGCAAAATAAAACTGTCTTAGTTGGAATTTTAACTCGATTCAACGATTCCATTTTTACAGCTTTTAATCATTATGCCACTGGTACCTCCATGTGTGTGTGTGTGTGTGTGCGCGCACGCGCGCGTGCCCTCGTTATTTTCACAGCAATCTTCATTGCTGAAAAGTTTGTTTACATTTTAAATAATTTTCATGATTTTCTCCTGTCTTCTCTGAAGACGCTATGTCAGCATTCAGCTTTTATAGAAATTGTTTAATATTTTCGGGGGTGTCTTCATCGTGTAATGGTTAAAGCGATGGACTGCGGAATCGTAGTAAGCGGATTTGTACTCCAGTCACGCTATTACGTTCACTTTCGGGCAAATATCCCTGGGAATAGTAGGAACCCCCATATCCTCCCAGCTATAGGTTAAATAGTACCACTACTGTTCTCGGAGAATGGCTTTGGCATTAAATAACCTACAAAGGTTGATATGCCATTAAACAAAGAAACCAAACCAATCTAAAATTTTCTTTCCAGTTGCTTTCAATTAGCATGGACCATTATGACAGATAAAGTTGAGATGTTATCCATTTTGTAATCAGAGATGCTTTGATTTGATATATTTATTCATTGTTATATAGTTATGTTAAACATTTGAATTCATATTATTATGATTTCAGGACAAATAATACTTTAAGAATATGTAAATGTTGTTTTAAAAACATATAAAACCCTAATAAGACCTCATAAAAAATATTATTCTCAGATCTGGGCTCCAGTGAAGTGACGTGGAAATCGGTGTGAGATACTGATATTGTAGGTCATACAGTGACAAAAATAATAAATTAAAATATTACACGTATAGGATGAGATCAGAAAACAGCCATCAATTGGATATCGGTCATATGGAAATCAGACCTATCAGATAAAATAAAGCGCAGTTTTTTTTCCCAAGCAACGGTCGTATCAATACTACTGTATGGATGCACCACTTGGATGCTGACTAAGTGGATGGAGAAAAAGCTTGATGGCAATTGCACAAGGATGCTACGAGCTGTATTGAACAAATCTGGGAGGCAACATCTCACAAAATAGCAGCTGTACGGCCACCTACATCCCATCTCCAAAACATTCCAAATTAGACGAGCAAGACATGCAAGATATTGCTAGAGAAGTAAGAACAAACTTAAAAGCGATGTACTCTTGTGAACCCCTTCACACGGACGAGCAAGGGTTGGTCAACCAGTTTGACCCTATCAACAACTGCTTTGTACTGATACAGGATATAGCATGGAAGACCTGCCGAGAGCGCTGGACAATAGAGACGAGTGGCTTGAGACGGCCAGGAAAATCCGCACCAGTGGGACGCCATCATGATTATGATAACAATACTAAAAAGAAGAAATACTAAAAAGAATTCAGGTAGAACTTTTTAAAGTATTTCTCTTCGAACTGGAATTTTACTATTGAGACTGATTTTAAAAATTAAGTCAACTAACCAATTGGATTTTTTTGCTGAAAGAGGAATATATTTTTGAAACAAATTGCCTAATCGGATCAAAAATACTAATAGTTTAGAAAACTTAGTGATTAAATTGGATTACTTCAGCAAAACTGTTAAGAGAAATGTTTTAAGAGGGGATGTTTAGGATCTATTGGTTGAATTACTGAAGAGAATTTGATCTTAATATAGATATTGTATTAATAGTGTATATATGCAGTGCAAAGATTCTTTCTTTTAAGTTAATATAAATAGATAGTAAAAAAACAAAGAGACACAAAGAAGCATTAAAACAAACAAATGAATAAATAAATGACGTATCAGGCCATTAAAAAACCATGCATAAAAATTGTAGCTTGAGTTTTTATATTCATTAATTCTTGGATATATTCAATCTAGTTTACTCACTCAGAAAAACCAATGGCAGCTTCTCTCAGCAAGGTGTACAATTCAAATGTCATTTTTACATTTATGTTTTCAAACATCTATAGAATCCATCGAGCATTATGTTTGACAAAGGAGATAAACAGTTGTTTTATATCATAAATTGCCGAGTAATGAAGACACTCAACTCGAACTCGGTTCCTTTGGTGATTGCTGAAACACTAACATAGCATCACAACGTATTTAGTTGGTAATCAGAATAAAGATCGCACAGTACATATTTTTGACCACGCAGATTTCATTAATTCCCACTACGATGCAATACAGACAGACAGGCTCTGTTAAGTTAACTCTCCAGGCAATAAATAAGTCTCTGAGTTGGACATCGTACGATCAGAAGCGTATAGATTTACATATAGGACTAAGGAGTTATATATATATATATATATATATATATATATATATATATATATATATATATATATATATATATATATATATATATATATATATATATATATATATATATATATATATATATATATATATATATATATATATATATATATATATATATATATAAACATATATATATATATATATATATATGTATATATATATATATATATATATATAACTCCTTAGTCCTATATATATATATATATATATATATATATATATATATATATATATATATATATATTATCGCTAATATACAAAATGCCCAGTCAAGTAGAGTTGTAGAATATACCTACTGCTCTGCAGAGGGGTAAGACTACCTCATCGTATGTCCTGTACATGATATTAAACAATAAGATTGGGAGGTTCCAGTTATGCTGGAGCTTTTGTAAATGCGGAGAACCCTTCACTGCCATCACTCCCAGGTCCACTCTGGCCGGAGTGGTAGTATCTGATATGGTCCTATCTATGGGTCAAATAGAACTAAACTGCGTACTTTTGCTAAACTGAATTGCTTGAAATAGGACTGTTTTGTTATATAAATTGCGTTCTTGTTAAACTGTATTGTTTGAAATGGAACTGTTTTGACATTTAACTGTGTGTGGACAAAAACCATACCTATACTAAACCGAATTGCTTGAATTAGAACTGTTTGACTAAACTGAATAACTTGAAATAAAATGTTTTTGACAATTAAACTGTGTACTCATGTTAAACTGAATTGTTTGAAATAGAACTGATTATTTGTATAAAAATTGATTTGCCATTAATTACCTACAGAGTTAATATGCCATAAACCGAAAAAAAAAACAACCAATTTATATTCAAAATGTAACTCATGTTATTTTAGAGATAACGCTCAATATCCAGGACAGTGCTACTTAATAATCAAAATGTTGAGTAGTAATTAAAACCGAAAGTTAGTTTAATTCTCAGCCGTCACAAGCGTCTAATTTTACTATCCGTTTTATGACTCAATTCGATCATAACCTATTTAATATTCGATGGGACCCTAACAACCCCAAGTTTCTGTAGTGGCCTTAAAGGACCAGAAATGAATAACAGAAAGTTATGCAAGGTTCACAGCAGTATATATTTACGGAAATACTGAGAGTAACTATTACTGGTAACTGGCTAGACTCGCTTGACTCGTTTATTGAGTCAGTCATTTTTTATAGTGTCGAGGAGGGTCCATGCAGTGACGTTTTGGAATATATCACCATAACAGTTTCTCGACCTAAGTTAATCATCGAGTAGCTGTACATATTTAAAGATACATATATATTTCAGTTTCATTTATTTTGTTTTATATATATATATATATATATATATATATATATATAATCTATTTATTTATTTAATTTTTAATATGAAAAATCTCTTTTTTGATGCATATATATATATATATATATATATATATATATATATATATTGAAAGGGTAGATTCTAGGGAATCTGATAAAATGATAAAAATAAGTGGAAAGATGGATAAATCAAACACTTACAAAGATTTTGCAGTTGTGACATTTCATTGTTTTATTCCAAAGAACTTCTTCAGACAAAACATTTTTTTTAGTTTTTCCACATCTAAAGAAAAGTTAAAATAACGGAGAAAATAAAGGTGTAAAAAGAGGAAGAGGATCTCAAGATAAGAGGAAAGTAAGGGGCGAAACAGATAAGGAGGTAGATGTTGGTTTATGGTGGTAGGGGTTATTGGTTTTGACTGTATGTGTCGGAGTGCATAGTAGAGCATGATGAAGTCAAATGTATCAGGTTTCATCAGAAATTTTTGGTCAGATGGAAATCGAATTAATTTTAGTGAGAAGAGAAAAAATATATGTACATATATATGTATATAAGCATGTTTGATTTAATAATAAAGACATATTTTGTCTATATAATTTTATCCAGATCTTCCAAGCGCTCACGACAATTTTTATAAATTCCTGCACCAATTCCAACCCGAAACCAAGATACTAATCTGGAAACTTAGAATGGTCTTAATAAAATTATATAGACAAAATGTGTCTTTATTATTTGATCAAATATGCTTCAATGAAAGACTACTTCCCAACTACATATATATAAGTAAGTAAGGTTGGCGACCGTAGTCAAGGGTGACCAGAAGGCTCCCTTTTCAATAGCTACTACAACGAGGTGTAGGGGAGGGTGCTACTCCTTTCTCTGGATTGTTCCACTTTACCATTGATACGTACCTTATATTGCTGAGTGTTAAGTAAGGAAGTATCAAGTACCATTTTTAAAGTCTCAGGTATGACGCGACCGCGGATTGAACCTAGGTCTCCCGGACCATTGGCGAACACTCTAGCCGAGTATACAAAATAGACCAAAAAACGAGTTCAGATTTCCACGGGAAGAAATTAGATAACATGAAAATAGCATATTTACATAATAAATGAAAATCGACACATTTGAAGGCATCAACCATTCTGTTTGCGAAGCTCAAAAACACCAACTGTATCCTCGGTCCCCTTGAAATAAAAGGGTATCCTCAGTACGGCAGCTAATTGCAGCTGATGGTGACACTTCACTTCTAAAGCTCTTGGGAGTGTGGAGTACTGCTTTATTACCATTACTCCCGGGTCAACTTTGACCCGAAGTGGTATTACCTGTTTGGTTCGCATGTATAGGATCACATGTATAGGACAAGTTGAGCTGTTTAAAAATTATTGATATTTAAAAGGAATACTTGATGAAACTGTAAAATAACAGTTACTTAAAGTTTGTGGAAATTAATAAAAAAATAAAAATAAAACGAGAATAAAATAGAATTAAATAAAAAATAAATACAAAAAATGCAGAAACTTCCAGAAGCCCATGACAGGAAAAGAAGGAACCAACTCAGCAAAAGAAAGAAGCCTGGTGTCTTTTAGCAGTGAACAGTGGAGTAATAATACTTAAATCATTCTATCTACTGGTGGAAGGTGCCATGCATCGGTCTCTAGACGACGCTTTGGCTAACTTTTCCACTAGTAGTAGCCGCCTCTTTTACCAACGACTCACGACTAAAAACACCAAATAATTGACTCATCAAAATCACAATTAAGACACCATGTAAAGGATTTAATGACTAACACCTTTTAACACCTTGACGAGGAGACGCAATCATTTCATTTGTATGCAGGAAGAATTTCCTCACCCGCTGAATGGTTGTTGAACACAGAAATAGAGGCCAAAAATAAAAGATACATTAGCCTCCTATCTTCTCTTCCTGTCTTCTTTCATATAATTCCTTGCAGCTTTCATATCCAAGAAGTTAAACTAGCAAGATAACGTGGGGTAAGAATAGAATAAGCCAAAATGGAGTCAGATACCAAAAAACAACATAAATTACCTTGAAATCCCATAAGTTATAAACTAAGATCAGTTATAGTTTAGGATTATTAATAGTTACTTGAAACCATATAACTTTGAACAAAAATGACTATTACTAAATGGAAATGGACACATAAAATTATTATTACACAGGAATCCTTGAAATCATGCAACTGTTTTCGAATTAATTATATTACATAGGTATATTAGATAACATATAACCATGTGAAAAAATATTTACAAACATCTACATGAGAAATGTACGTATAAATGTACAAGGAAGAAAATTCTCTTGCCTCTATGCATAAAATAACCCCAGACGTGTTGACACACAATTTAAATCAACAATTCAATCAATGAACAGATCAAATAAAGGGACGTGCAGAAAAACATGCAAGATGATATCAAAGCAGTAAATATTGAGTATTTTTAAACAGAAATCGTTTTGACCAAAATATGGAGACAAATAATCCAAACCTTTAAATATTTGAAAACATTTCGCATATAATTTCGAATTCTGAATAAATATTCATATTTTTCCCTTGATGTAGGAGTCGATGTATTATTGTAAAACAGACGTCTATAATCTGCGCACATCTATCACAAGCAAAGCTCTGGTGGTGTAACGGTTAGCAAGTTAGACTAGCAAACCTACACGAGTGAGTTCGAGTCTCATTGGGCGCCCCTTTCATTCGGCCTTGTGCCACATCGAAGCAAAGAGCTTTGTAAATTACTATCACAAGCAAAGCTTTATTATTAGAAATATACAAGTATAAATGAATCCTTGGGTTCCGGAAATTGTTACACATAATAAACCTCGTATTTGCTCTAATAAATTCAAATATTTGCTTCAATAATCTTGTGCAACATTTTACATTCAATAGATTTGACGAACACACATGGAACTTTTCTCTCTCTCTCTCTCTCTCACACACACAAACACACACACACACACACAAAAGGTAAAGTTCTCGTAGTGTAATGGCAAACAAGCTAGTTTCGAACTCTAGTTTCGCAATTACATTCAATCTCAGAGTAATTGTCTTGGGAAAAAGTATGAACCTACATATACTCCTAGCTATCGTTGAAATAGTAACACTACTGTTCTTCTACAAGGAGGGTTTGGAATTAGATAGCCTGCAAAGGTTGATATGCCATTAAGCTGAGAAAGCAGACCAAGCGATACACACATACCCTCTCTCTTTCAGTCACCCCCTCTCTCCCCCTCTCACACTCGCACTCTCTCTCTCTCTCTCTCTCTCTCTCTCTCTCTCTCTCTCTTTCATGCACACACATACTCACTCACATTCTCTCTTTCTCTCTTTCCCGCACACCCTCACTAACAGACAGACACTCTGTTTTCTCCTCACACATACACACTTACTCCAATACATACACGCAGTGTCTCTCTCTCTCTCTCTCTCTCTCTCTCTCACACACACACACACACACACACACACACATATATATATATATATATATATAAACTCAGGTTGAGTTTTGTTTCTTACACTTTAACGTGGCGCCTGGTACTCTTCCACTGAGAATAGCTGAGGTCTCATTATGTTCGTTAGGTCCATCCGTAGTCTTTTATCTGCTTCTCCACCACCATCACTACTTCCTTCCCGCCACCTTAACCTCCTACCCACTCGAGGTTCGTATTTATATCTACGGTGGCGTCTATTTGATTACGTCGGCTGCCTGTGTAAGGGCAGGAAGGGCTGGCCTCTCTTGTCACGGAGAGAGATTTATGGTGAATGTCCCCGGCAATAACTGGGATGGGTGCCGACGACGATGAGGACACAACTCGTCGGGCTGTGCAATCGGAATGCTTGAGTTTACTGGAGAGGTCGAGTGTCGAGAGGGCTTAAGTCGCCGACCAACGAAGGCATGTAGTCGGGGGTGGAGTCCTTAGAACTGCATACGTCTCTTACGCACTGAATATGCGAATGGAAGATTTATTTGGAATCGTTCACGAGTGCATAAAAACTTTCTCTCTAATATATCAATATATTAAACGTTGTGGTATTATATTGCCGCAGAGTAAGCTAATCTCGTAAGCCATTGTTAGTGAGTTCATTCTGATTATTCCCACAATAAAGACCTTGTGTCGCACTTAATAGGGCTGGGTCTACTAACGAATAAGGAAACAAATATATGCGAAATTTGATTTTATTCATAATGCACACAGGAAGAAATATTTAAAAATCAGTTATAGATTCCATTTTCTAATCGAACCTACGCTTATTTTTGCGAAATTAGTGTTCACCAATGGTCCGGAAGACCGGGGTTCAATCCCAGGTCGAGTCATACCAAAGACTCAAAAAATGGTACTTGAAGCCGCCTTGCTTAGCACTCAGCACTATAAGGTGAGGATCTAGGGTAAAGTGGAGCAATTCAGGGAATGGAGTTGCCCTTCCTCTACACCACGGTGTAATAGCTATTGAAAAGGGAGCCTCCGAGTCACCCTCGATTAAGGTCACCAACTTTACTTACTTTACTTACTTACCTTTAACACAACCAACTTAAATTTTGGTGGTGTTACGGTTATCACCGGAGGATATAGACACAGTGAACCGAATTCAAATCCTGGACAAGGCTGTTTGGGTTTCTCATACCTACGCTCCATTAAACGCGAAACACACTTTATAGTGGGAATAATCGGAATGAACTCAGTCAATAGCTTGCGAGATTAGCTTACTCAGCGGAAATTCAATACTACAAGGGTTAATATATTGATATATTAGAGAGAAAGTCTTTTATCATATATATATATCATGTCATGCTGCTCGCACGGATTTTCCTCTCTCTCTCTCTCTCTCTCTCTCTCTCTATTGGTCTCTATCGTTTATCAATTCCGGCTGATTTTCTTGACTAAATCCTGTGTCCGTACAGAGTTGTGGCAGATTAGTTCTAGCTGGTCATCTACACTTGCGCGTCCATGCGAAGGGGTCCAAAAAAGTTCGTCATTTATGAGTTCATCCATGCTCCTTCAGCAGTGTCCCACATGCCTTCTTCGTCTAATTTGGATGCTCTTCGAGATGGGCGGTAGGTGGCCGTACAGCTGCTATTTTGTGGGATATTACTTCCAGGATTTTTTAAATATAGCTCGTAGCATCCTGAAAAGTTGGTTACTTATACATCAAAAGACGGGAGAGCTACTACAATTACTACTACTACTATATATATATATCCTGATAATATAAAACACAAGTGTAGCGTTCTGTGAGTCAGTACACATGATGTTTTAAAAAGAAAGAAAGAAAGAAAGAAAGAACGGAAGGTGAGTTCCCTGTCTGTTTTTGAAAGAGAAAAGAAAAGAAAGCAGTAAAGGTGTCAGGTCAGCAATCGTCGCAGCAGACTGACTTGAGAATTAAAAGAAAGAAAGAAAGAAAGAAAGAAAGAAAGAAAGAAAGGTGAGATTTATGACGTTTTTGTTGCAAGAAAGAAACAATTAAAGGAAAGAAGAAAGAAAGAAAGAAAGAAAGAAAGGAAGAAAGAAAGAAAAGGAAGGAAAGAAGGAAGAATATACGGAAGGTGAGATCTCTGATCTTTGGTTGTAATCTTCAAGGAAAGAAAAAAAATTCAGGATAAAGATAAAGAAAGAACAAATCATGTGGTTTGTGGCTTACCACATCGAAAGAGAAAAGAAAAGAAAGCAGACAAGTAGATTGACGTCAAAACGGAGCGGTTTCTTCAGTCTTTGAGTTCGTGTGCTTGGCTATGTTTCTTTTGAATCTATATTGACAGCAACAAGGAATATAGAGGAAGAGAAAGAAAGTAAGAAAGTCTTCATTTAATGACCAAGACAATTTGACTTTTCAGATAATTCTAAGTTTGCTACATGTAAGTTTGTTTTTTTTATTACAATAACATACGAGATATTTTTCGTTTATTGATTTATTCTTTTTAGATTCTTAAATCTTTTTAATTTGGATTATAAAAAGATATTCTATATAAAAATCAATTGGTATTATTTATGGGTTTATTCTAACATATAATGAGATAAATACATATATACATCTATAGATCCATAATACATAGCTTGTAGTTCGTGGGTCATAGTACAGGATGTTTGAAGATCGTCTTGGTATAGGTACTGTATCTGAGTACCGGCTTAGGTTCTCCATCGGTCTGGACAGGAAGGCACACACTCGTGTGTGCTTAAGGTCGTCAAAGTAGGAGCAAAGAGACTTTGGTGGGCACTTCATTTATATATATTTATATATTATTTTGGCCACGCTATCTAGTGGCTATTAGTTGTACTATTTGGCAGGCAAGGGATGTAATACCTACAAGCTTAATGATTAAATGTTCATTTACTTTACTCAAAACATTAAAATAATCTCCTTCATTGTAAATGCACTTAATTCAATGATTGGACATTATACAATGAAACATCCAGCTTATAAAACGTGTCAGTCAACAGACTTATTGATCTTCTCTCCTATTAACTGGTATATGGGTGTGGGTCTGTATGTTTTTTGCCGGTGTGCATGTGTGTGTGTACCCGCACATATGTGCGTAAAATTGACTACAATTTATATATACATATGTGTGTGTGTGTGTGTGTGTGTGTGTGTGAGTGAAAGAGAGAGAGAGAGAAAGAGAGAGAGAGAGAGAGAGAGCATAGATATATTTCCCTTTCTAAATTAAATGATTTAATGTGTGAATGTAATGAATACAAATTTCTACGTGCACAGATTTTACGAAATATTTCTCACTAAAGCGATTTATGTTCATTGTAGTAAATAATACACTATCGGTGTTTTTTCACTGTGCGTTTTTTTTTTCCAATTTAGCAAAACGCTATTAATTTCCGCACAAGAAATCAAGGTACTCTCGTTTTTCATAGCTGAAATATTTTCTTGCTACAGCATATGTGCTAAGACAGAGTGAGTGAATAAAAGACATATATTGCTGAATAAAATCAATCATTGAATCGAAAGACTTATTAAAGAAATGTTTGTGTATTCGGCTGAAAAGTTGCTGAAGTCACTCAATCTATTTCAGAGGAATAGTTATGGGAGAGTGATTTACCAAAGGGCTCACCTATATAAATCGCCGTGTTGGTGAGGCTTGGAATACAGTGACTGCATCCCCTGCAGAGAACTATGACCCCTACAGAAGTGGGGGTAATGAAATATATACTCAACTGGATCTAATGGTGAGACTCCAGTATTGGACATCTGGTGAGTGTGGAGTACTCTTTTGTTGCCATGGCTCCTAGGTCGATTTAAACTCGGAGTGATAGTATTTGTTACGGTCCAATCTATGGTTCAAATAGATCTTTTTGAGATGATGGGGTGGTTACGTATTTTAAAGATTTTTTTTATTAGTTGTCTGAATTTTTTAGATGAAGCTTGATGATTTTATCATTAAGAGTTTTCGGACTATTATCTTCATCTTTATTGATATTTCCACAACGTTTCAGCCGATATGTCCTCCGGCCTTCTTCAGGTGTTTGTCTAACTCGGGAACCTACATGGAACTTCGAACTACGTCCTTTATTGAATCCATGGGGTTTGCCTGTTCTGATTCCGTTAGATATGACCGGGTAAAAGTGTTAAGTATTCCTGTATTGTTTCTCGCCTGTAATCAGGATTGAACCTGCAACCACTTGATGATTGTCTCCTTAGAAGCTTAGGGAACAAATGCCTATAACCGTTACGCTATATTTTTGTACCACATATAACTGGGAACCATAATTGTCAAACTGACATCAAATAACACAAATGGGTTTGACATGCCGTAAAACTAACTAACCATGTAAATATTTCATCAGTGACTAGCCATGAAGAAGAAGAATACTTTAGATGAGTGAACACTTAAGTAAAATACTCTTCAATAAGTGCTTTACTTGTCAAAACAGTAGCAGCGACATTTATACCCACTGTCGGCCTTAGCAGGGATACACTCAATATGGCCAAAGTACCTTATTCAGTCCTAGTTCACTGGGCCGGGACACACGTCAGCCAGTCGTCTTCACTGGTCTTCATGGGTCGGGTCGAATGTGTTTTGGTTTGGTGGTAGTCAGTTGAGGCTGCCTGATGCGGGTATCTGGGAGACCTAGTTTTCGGGTCTCAAGTCTGACACCGGCCAACTTGAGCCTCAGGGGCATGTCCCCACAGGCTCTTACTCTCTCAGCAGAGGCAAGTTTTATCACCTGGCCCCTAAGGCGCCCCCCTTTTTTTAGGGAAATGCCGACGGGGTCAAAGCATTTTTAAACCGCTGGATGTGTGTGGGCAACGATCCTGCACCTTGTACCCGCAATGAAAAAGCTCTTGTGCAAAATTTCGCGTACATGAGGCTCCCGACAAATATCAGTAAGTGCAATTTTTAATCAGTCTCTTTCTCAAAATAGATAAATAAATAAATAAAAATAAAAAAAGAAAGTTCAGCCAATTGTTTTCTTCAGTCTGCTCTGAAAAATAGTTCAGTTTTAATAATAATGATTCGTTCATGTATGTTTTTACATCAGATATTTTCTGGAGACAACGATTACTATGCGTCAATATCATGTTAGAAACAGGGCTTGTTATCGAATCACTAAAGATGAATATTATTGCAATCAATATTTGACTTAAAAATTGAATGTTATTGATTAATGGAGACCTTTTTTCAAAAGGATTTGAAAGTAATAAAAACGGATTTAGTAAATTGAGGGGGTGAGAAAACCGGTCGTTTTATCAACAAAGTACGTAAACGCTATTGTTTAAAAAAGGCATTTAATTTAACTTTAAAAAATCTGTCAGAAACAAGAATAGGATATTTTTACTTCATCGTATACAACAGAATCAATATTTAATTGTCAAACTTTAATACAAATGTTTGACTAATTATTTTATCATAAGATATTTGTTGCAAAAGACCACAATTCTTTGTTTGTCTCTTCAAAATCAGAACGAAGTTTGTTTGCTTCTTTATTTCTTATTCTATTTTATTTATTTATTTGAAGTTTTGTACTATTTTCAATTCAGAGGGAGATTCAAAAACACATCCAGAATTAACAGAAAAATTTATGAAACCTGTGTTTATGCTCGGAGGGAGTCTCACCGGAGAAGCGTGAGGATGCGAGAGTCTCGTGACGCATGCGCAGCGAGCATTCTTGGGGGTTGCGGTTTTTCTTCCTCCTTTTCGGTTTGAGACATGAAGAGGGGAAGACGGGAGAGACAGCGAGGAAGGATTTCATGGTACCTTTGGAATGCGATAGCTGCCAAATTGAAGACGCAAACTTTCTTGTGTTGCACCGGTTTAAACGTGGGAAGTCGTTTACCTTATATTTTTCTTGTTTGGCCATTCAAGGTTATGGGGTAGCAGTTATGTGTTTTTGTTATACTCACGGTGAAGAAGCATGTGAATGTCCCACCCAAGTCTTGAGGTCTGAAAGAAGAACTAAAGTTACTAGCTGTGTTGTTGTCTAATTTCGTTTCATTAATTTCGCTACACTTCTGTAAATAAGCAATGAAGAAATATAAATTCACTGCAAAACCTAATGTTATTTAAAACGGGAATTCTTCCAAACTATTGATTCGTAAGTACTAGCAATAGGAAGAAAAAAGCTCGATGGGAACAATACAAGTTTTCTGCGCGCTATTTTGAATAAGCCCTGGAAGCAGAATCCCACGAAACAGTTGCTGGATGGCCACTCACTGCCTCCGTATCGCAAACTATCCAAGTAAGACGAACAATACATATCGGATACTGTTATAGAAGAAGGGAGATAAGCCATGTTCTCATGTGGACTCCTGCTCATGGACACACCAGTTACATTCATCTGCTCTGTAAGCGCAGAGGAACTGCTAGGATCGATGGCTGATAGGGACGGATGGTGAGATAGAGTCAATCCGTGCTGTCAGTTTGACTTCATGGCTGTTCATAGTTTTAAAACGAGTCATTGATGTTCCAATATTTGCTCAGACGGCTGATCCACTCAACATCTTTTTCCAAAGGGATTATTTTGCTGAAGAAATTGAATGCCAGAAGAAGCAGAAAAATGGATATACCGAAATGTAGGGACAATAAAATTAATAACATTTAACAGTTCTATTATCGGTACAAAATTTGGAATATATGACTTTTAAGAGGTATTAATATCTTTAAAGTATTTTCAAGATTTACATACCTTTAATACTGGACAGATAATCTAAAAAACAACCCTGTATCATATAATTTTCAAATGCAGACGGTAGGCAATATATATATATATATATATATATATATATATATAATAGCGGGCAACAGCAGAGTTTTTCTTGACTCACATCATTCACCCCTAATAGTCATCGCCCTTGAAAAGTCCTCTAGACAGCTTCTATTGTCCACACAGAGCTGGTGAAAGTAAGCTTTTGTGGGTCAGCCAACACTGGTGTATCTATATATAGGAGCTCATGGGAGAACGTTGCTTATGTGTTGGTTCCTACTTCTCTAGTAGTGCGCAGAATGCCTTGTTCATCTTAGTCAGTTTGAATGATGGGAGGTAAGTGGCCATGCAACTGCTGTGTGAAGTGCTTCGTTAGAGTCGAAGTTGTGAAAGAAGAGTCGCTGTGACTTTGTAGCTTTGTGCACGACTACAAAATTGTAGTAAGCGAGTTCAAACTCCAGTTGCACATTTTTGTTAACTTTCGGACTAATACCGTTTGGAAATATATGTTCTACAAGAACAGCTTTATCATTAAATAACCCATGAAGGTTAATATGATATCAAACAAATAATATAAAGTAAGTTTTGCCCAGTTGGTTGGGGCTGTAGAATATATCGACTGCATCTTTGCAGAGGAGTAAGTCCCCCCACCAACGAATGTCCTTGATATGACACTAAACAATCTGATGGTGAGGTTCCAGTAATGCTGGAGCTTTGGGTAATGCGGAGTACTTCTTCATTACCATCGCTCCCAGGTCCACTCTGGCTCGGAGTGGTAGCACTTGATAGGGTCCTATCTATTGTTCAAATAGAAGTAAATTACGTACTTATGCTAAACTGAATTGTTCGAAATAGAACAGATTTGACATCTAAACTGAATTCTTTAAAATAGAACTATTTTGACATTCAAAATGTACTTACGCTAAACTGAATTGTTTGAACTAGAACTGTTCGACTAAACTGAATTGCTTGAAATAGAAATGTTTTTGATAATTAAACTGTGTACTCATGCTAAACTGAATTGTTTGAAATAGAACTGATTATTTGTATAAAAATAGATTTAACATTAAATAACCTACAAAGGTTGATATGCCATAAAACTCAAACAGCTAACCAACCAACTGAAACCAAGTTGTGTAACCATACAGTAGTACTTGCACAGCTTCACCTTGGAAAAATTCTCATTTCATTTTATCTGAGAGATCCAATAATCATATCGTCGATAGCCCCTCATTAGCAGTCCATGCTTTACTTATGAATATGTTGGTATCTCTTTCACTATATCCAAAATTATTACCAAGTTATACGAACTTGTCTTATAATTTTTAAGGCTTACCATTTAATGAAGAAAGGGTACCATTTGCCTTACAAGATTTCCTATTTTCACCAAATTTAAATCAAATTGAACAAAATAGTTTCAAGCGCTATCCACGATAATTAGTCATTTTCAAGAGCATAATTAAAATGATTTTTTCTTTCTTTTAATCATTATGTAAGAGCGAATAATGGCGGAAAGTGCTTTAGAATAAATTTTCTTAGATTCTTATACAAAAATAGAATAAAACTAAAAGTCTGGTTACACATCAAGAAAAAATAAATAAATAAAAACCCCGACCCCCAAACAACTATGAAGTATTGTTTAAAAAGAATACCGTAGTTTTTAACATAAACAAAAAATAGTTATAAAATATAGTTAAAAAGAATAGCATTGTTTTTAACGAAAAAAGTGTAAAAGACCACTTCAGACTAAATAATATATATATTATTTCTATCTACCATCACCTCTTTGCAGGTCCTGTTCGATACTCTATGAAATAACTTGGACTACACGATGAATTTAAGAATATAGAAAATTCACAATACCTGATTAAAAAAAAATAAAACAAAAAAAAACTATAGCTGGACTTGAACTGAGTTAGAATTTAGAAAAGTCACTAAATCCTAGGAAGCTTTGGTTGGAGAGGTGAGAAAGAAAACTTGCATTATCAAACTCCATCTAGTACGGACATGTCAAACTTCGTGGCAATCAAACATAAGGTTTCCATTAATACTCAACCCGGCTTGTCTCTAATTATCATATTCTGAAGAAGGAGAGTGCTCTACGAGTCACACAAGCATGTAAGATAGGAATCCATGGGATGCAGCATTGTGGATGGGAAGCAAGGTGTATGAGACCATCAGCATAGTAACCTCATAGGTCAACAGCCAGGACCAAATAGTTTAGGGAGGAAACTACTGCTACTCACCTATAAGAACGGTGTCAAATAATAAAGTAGATCATCATGATATATGTGTATGTATATGTGCGTTGGTCTGGGAGACTTGGGTTCAATCCCAGGTCGAGTCATACCAAAGACTCTAAAAATGGTACTTGATGCCGCTTTGCTTAACAGTCAGCATTATAAGGTAAAGATCAAGGGTAAAATGGAGCAATCCAGGGTAATGAGTAGCGCCCTCCCTTACCCCTAGGTGTGGTAGTTATTGAAAGGGGAGCCTTCGGGTTGCCCTCGGCTATTACGGTCGCCAACTTTACTTATATGTATATGTGTGTATGCACGTGAAAGAATGATGCTGGTTCCTCAGATGGCACTGCGTGTGCACAAGTAGATTTAGGTGGCTAATAGACATTGTAGATTCAGCCCCACCTTCTCTGCACCTCTTCCAAGATTCAGCGGCAGGGCACGGTCCATGATGGCAAGTTTAATTTCAGTTGCAATGGATGACAAAGTGAATCTTCGGCGTAAAGGCTGACTCGATTGCACTTTAAAGAACATGTAAACGAGAAATTTGTTGACTCCGTCAGTGGATTGATACATCCGCCACTTAACAGGTCTTTATTTTCAAATATTTGGAAATATCTTATCATCTTCAGCCGTTAAACCTGGTTAGGGAGACTACTCATCCATACGGTGGCTAGTAATGGTTCGCCATATACATTTTCAACAACTTGATATCATGTATACGCCTACGAAAAATGAATATCACCCAAGAGTATAATGAATGGTTGGTTGGTTGGTTGGTTGGTTTTGTGTTATCAATCATTGTTACTTATTTAATGCCAAATCCTGTTTATACATATATATTAAATATGTTTGATTTGTAAATGAATAGTTGGTAACAATTTTTAAACGAGTCAGAGCTCATTTGTTGGCACTTAGCTAAATGATTTCAAGAATGGTTATCTAACGCTAATAGTTTTATTTGCACAAAATTTAAATGATTTCAAGTATTTCTATTCAATTCTAATAATTCAATGTAATGGTCGTTATTTTACTCACTTTAATGGTTTCAAGTATAGTCAATGATTAGATATTTCTATTTGACCCATAGATGGGACCCTAACTAGTACTATCACTCCAGGTCAGCGTGAGCCTGTAAGTAATGGCAATAAAGTGGTACTCAAATTCATCAAATCTTTAGGACTTGAACCCCATCATCAGATGGTTTAGTGTCATATCCAGGACATTTGTTGCAGAAGGGACAATGAAAAAAATCTCTTTATCGAAAACCTATTTCTGATCGCTGTCTGTGAAGTTGCCCACTTCCGATGTTTACGCACTGGCTCAGAAATTGTATTCCTCTCAAAAAGTAGCAGCAAACGTACTACATTAGGTCTGCACACATTGTTTACAAATCCAGGAACATTTGTTTACTTGTGTACATATAAAACAAAAGTAGGTACAGTCAAAGAAATAAACATCCATTTTGGTGAGCTTTGGATGGACTAAATAAATTTTGATTTTTTTCATCGGAAAAATGCCAGTGATGATAGACTGATGGCAGAGGTTAGTTTTTCGTAAATAAAGTCGTTATTTGCATTCTTTGATGACTTATATATATATATATATAAAAGCCAGTTCGAAATCCAACCGGGCTATAATGTTAATTTTCGTACTAATACCCTGTGTAAATTTATGAAATCCATTTATTTCCTAACCGTGGGTTAAAAAGTATCACTACCTTTACTCTTTCTCCCTTCCACTTTCTCACTATTTCTCACTCTGTCTTTTTTTCATTCACTCTCACTTAAATCTGTCTGTCTGTTCTTCTCTCCCTTTCAGTCTCTGACACTCTCGCTTACTCTCTCTCCCACACATCTTTCACCTACTCTCTCTCTCCCTCTCTGTTCCTCAGAATCTCTCTCACTCTCTCTTCCCGTCATAAATATAATATAAAGTGAAACAGATTCATATAATTTGCATAACAGCACTGACATGCCTGTGTTGTAAAACTAGCTCGTTGACCATTATGCCATACACGTACTTATATATAATAAAAAATAGATAAATGTAAAAAAAAAAAATATCCAGTCTAGACCGGGTTTTAAAAAATGTATGTTAAAAACTTTTTATTAAAATGAACTCATGTATGAGCAATAGCTGTCCTAAGCAGAGTGTCCAGATTTTTCAAATGCAACACTGTCCACGTGTTTAGAAATGTACGATTATATTAATATTAATTTTACAAGCATTTTTTTAATGGTAGTTACTCTTCTGCTCTTGAAGGGATCACATTTTTATTTATTTTATTTCTTTGTAAACAGATGTCACCAACGGGACAATAGAATCCCCCCCTCTCTCTCTCTCACGCATACACACATTATATATATATATATATATAGTGGTTCCCTGAAACGAGTGGACAAATTTACGTGCTTCGGAACTACTGAAAATGACATTAAAATGCAACTATCGAAAGCATGGACTGCTATCTATAGGTTATCGATCAAATGGAAGTCAGACTTACCTGATTAAAAAACGCAATTTTTTTTCAAGCATCGGTCAATTCAACAACATGGATGTATCATATCGACGCTGACTAAACCTGTAGGAAAAAAGATGACGGAATGCTACGAACTATATTGAACAAATCCCTGAAGAAACATCCAAAAAACAGCAACTGTACGGCCACCTACCACCCATCTCGATAACCATCCAAAATGAGATGAACAAGACATGTGGGACACTTCTGGAGAAGTAAGGACGAACTTATAAGCGGTGTTCTCCTATGGACTCTTTCACACGGACATGCAAGTGTTGGCCGACCAACAGGAACTTATCTGCAACTCTGTACGGACACAAGGTGTCGTCTCGAGGACTTGCCGGAAGCGATGAATGATGGAGACGAATGGCGAGAGAGAGAAAGAGAGAGAGAGAGAGAGAAAGGAGTTAATCGGTGGTAGCAACGTAACATGATGACGATGATGATATATATGCCAAAGTTTATTGAGGAATTTTTTACAATAAACTGGTTATAAAAAGGATTGAGTTTCTAGTTTTCAAAAGCAGACCAATAGTTATTAGTAAGATTATTAAAACTCCTAAACGTGTTTAGGAAACAAGCAATATTCACTTTTATCGGTTTAGTCAAGAAATTGTGGTATCCATGATTTTTGGTTGATTGGTTGGTTGGTATAAGAACCATTGTAGATTATTTAAAACCGAATCCTTTATATATATATATATATATATAGGGAGCGGAAGCAAAATTAAGAATATTCTAGTATAGTAATAAACGACTCTTTTATGAAACAAGATTAATTTTAATTTAAAAAAATAAACAACAAAATTAAAAGATAGACACAAAACAGTAAATTTACTCAATATGGCCGCGATTTTTTTAATTACTACATCAACACGCCTTCGAAACGATTTGCATGCCTTCAAAGTAAATTCTTCCAGCATTTTATTCCATTCCTCCTCACTTGCAGTCTTAAGCCAACTAATATTTGGTTGGGATGTTGTATTTGTTTGTTTTCTAAAACGCACCATAAAGCGTAATCAAGGGGACAAAGGTCTAGGCTTAATGGAAGCCATAAAGAAACTTCTGTCATTTCGGAATTTTTTTGCCTTGGTTTCGGCGTCAAACAAATTATATATCCTTTGTCGTTTCTTTTCTTGCTCCCTCATATTGGGCTTAATTTTAATGAAAAGGTGCTTGAATAAAAGAGCTAATTATGAAAATTTATGATTTATCACGTCTTTTATCCCCGAAAGTCAACTTATCAAACTAAAAAGATGTTTTAAAAATCATTCCATATTTTGATTCCGAACCCTGTATATTTGTAAACTCATAGTTTGTTCGTGGCATTTTTAAATGAGCCTGAGTTCCTTTTATTTGCAAACAGTTAAATGGTTTCAAGTATTTTAGACTCGAATATCCTATTTATTATTAACCATTTGTTTGCACAAAGTTAAATGGTTTCAAGTATTTTAGACTCGAATATCCTATTTATTATTAACCATTTGTTTGCACAAAGTTAAATGGTTTCAAGTATTACTATGTAACAGTAACAATTCAACATCAGTTATTTTGTTTGCACACATTTAAATGGATATATGTGTATGATTTGTATGTTAATAGTTTATTGATAATTTCATTTAGAACTAAATTCTTTGCTCCCTATCATTGCAATCGTTTGTACACATTTAAATGGTTTCAATTATTGCTCTCTAACACTAATATTTCTTTTCAAATTTAATAATGTGTTTGCTGACAGAACACTAATTATCCTACTTAACACTATTGATTCATTTGCACACAGTCAAATGATTCCAAGTATTGTTATGTATTACTAGCAATTCAATTAGACATCAGTCATTTGCTAATACGCAGTTAAATGATAAAAAAAAGTTCTATTTCTGACAATTCAATTTAGCAAGGGTCATTTGTTTGCACTCAGTTAAATGTCTAACATTTCTATTTGACCCATTGATAGGATCCCATCGGGTGTTATCACTCGTAGTCTGAGCAATGACAATGAAGGAGTACTCCACATTCCCCAAATCTCCAGGACTAAAATCTCACTGTCAGACGATATTGTGTCATATCCAGGACACTCGTTGGGTGGCGGGTCTTACCTCTTTTCAGAGAAAAGGTCAGTGTGTTCTACAGTACCAGCCAACTGGGCAGGGTGATTTTTGGTTTCAGAAACAATGAAATAGCAATTAAACATGGAAACCTTTATATAAAAAACAAAAAGAAAAATACAACTTTTAACTTGCGGGAAATAAAGTTTAGTTTGGTTTGGTTTCCTTGTTTAATGGCATATCAACCTTTGAGGGTTATTTAATGTCTAATCTATATTTGTAGAAGGACAGTATTTAACCCATAGTGGGTGGAGGTAAATGTATTAGTCTGAAAGTGAAAGTACTAGTGTGAATAGATGTGAAATAAAAGCATGTCATTGAAGAAAATTTAAAACAATGATATTTTTACTTGATGATGCAAAAATTACAGAGCATAAAAAATGAGAGGAAATGAAACCTGATTATAATGGTTTTATTCTAGTTATGTCAAAGTTTAACAAAAGTCCAACCCGAAATAAAATTTCTTTTTTCCTGCTTAAAACAAAATAAAATAAAAAATTTTTTAAAATTGAAAAGAATAAACTTGAAATAAAGAATAAACATTTTCACAGATGCTCGTGGTGTAATGGTTATCGTTGTAGGAAATGGACACGGCGACACGAGTTCAAATCCTGGCCGAGACTGATTGCATTTCACATAGCACTAATACCCTTAAGAAAGGTATGAATCCAATTACTCTCCCTCCAGCTATGGGTAAATACTAGGGCAAACTGGGTTCTTCAGCCTTGGTGAGGCAACTAGTCTAGAAGGAAAACTCTGAATTCAAACTTGTTAAACTCCACTTAAAATTTGACCTTGTGTCATACCCTGCCTGAGTGGTTGGTAAATATGATAAACATTTTCACAGATTTGGGTTAGTAAATATGATAAACATTTTCACAGATTTGGACTAATGAAAGAAAATAACCCTTAAACGATGTAAAAATTCGCGAAAATTGTTTATCCTTTTCATGTTGGCTATTTCGATTTTTTATAGACTATCTTGTGCGGGAGACGGACAAGGGAGTTCGTTGTCCCCCAATGAATATTCTTGAAACCCCGGGTCAACGAGACACAGTAAATCTTGAGCTCTGGTTTTGTACCTGCAGGTTACGTAAATGTTTTAAAGATGTCAAACGTACTTGTCATCTATTAAACTTAGCTTGATTTAACGCATGGCCAGAATCGAATCTGGTAACAATAGTCTGCTGGTCTAGCTCACGAAACATTATACCACCTAGGGCACTCAGTGAGAATCGATTTCATTAACACTTGTCTGCTTGCCGAGTTCACCAAACCATTATACAAACTAAGGCACCCAAGAGGCCCTATATATTTACTTAGCTTAGTTTAGTCTGGCACAGCACCTACATCAGGTAGAGAAAGCACTTATTGAGCATTGAACTTAACATGCTGGCAAATTGATCGGCCACACGGGCTCGTTAGCCATTGCACCGCAGTAGGCGCTCCAGTTTGGTGAATATATCAGTTCTCGTTCGCCTCCATAAGACGAACATTTTAATGGAGAATGAGACCCTGTATGCGCCTGAATGTATATATAGGAGAGAGAAAAAGATATTGTGACATAGAGAAAAAGAGATATTGCGACAGAGAGAGAGAGTGAGAAATAGAGAGTAATTCAGTCAGCATGTACGTCCTCGTGTATGCACACATGTTGGTCTGGATGTGAAGACGAAAGCGGTAAACGCAAGCATGCAATGAATTGATAATTTCTTGCCTCAAGCGAGAGGTCGGGAACCAGGGGGCAGGGTGGGACTAACGTGATGGGTGTGTGGGTGAGGAGAGAAAACTTTGGCCGTTCGTTGCGGTTGTTGAGAACGGCTTGCAAAGTTGGGTTAGGGATGGCGGAGTGGTTTAACTTAGAAGATCTAGAAGCGCTAGGCTCCAAATGCGTGACGCGTAATAAAAGAGACGGAAGAGAGAGACAGAGAGAGAGAGAGAGAGGGAGACAGAGAGACAGAGAGAGACTGAGACACTGAGACCGAGACGGAGAAAGATAGACAGAGAGAGAAGAGGAAGTGTGAAAGAGGCTCTACTGTAGACGTTCGGGGAGAAAGGTGAGACAGGGGAGATCAGATGTAAGTTGAAAAGGAAGGGTAAGGAATAATGTTGAAAAGAGAGAAAGAAAGAGAGGAGTAAAGAAGAAAATAGAGAGGAAAAGAAAAGATTGAGAGGAAGAGAGTAGAAGACAGAGGGTAAGAGAAGAGAATACCAGGAAGAGGAAAGAAAAGGGTAAAGAAGAAGAAAGAGAGGAAGTGAGGAGAAAATAGAAGAAGAAAGAGAAGATACAGAGGAAAAGAAAGTAAAAAGAAGGAGAAAGAAGAAGATAGAGTAAAAAAGAAAAAAAAAGATGAGGAAGAGAGAAAAAAGAAAGAGAGTAAGCAAGAAGATCGAAAGGAAGATAGAGAAAAATAGAGAGGAAGAAAGTAAGATCAAAAGGAAGATAGAATAAAAAAGAAAGGAAGAAAAAGAGAAAGAACAAAAGGAAGATAGATGAAAATAGAGAGAAGATAGGAAGAGAGGAAAAAGAGAGGAAGAGAGAAGGAAGAGAGTAGAAGACTGAGAAGAAGAGAAGAGGAGAAAGAGAAGAAGAGAAAAGAAGATTGATAGGAAGAAAAAGGAAGAAAGAGTGTAAGAAAGAAGAAAGAGAGGAAGAGAGAAGAAGATTGAGAGTACGTGAGAAAAAAAGAGATAGAGAATAGAAGACAGACGAAAATAGAATATAGAGTGGAAGAGGGAGGAAGAGAAGAAATGCTAGAGACGAAAAAGAGAAAGAGAGAAGAGAGGAGAAGAGAAAAGAAAGAAACTATAAGAGAAGATAGGGAAAAGAAGAGAAAGAGGAAATGAGAAAATTGTTGAGAGAAAAAGAAAAGGAAAGGATTAAGATAGAATATACAAAGTAATAGAGAAAAATTTAGTGAGGGAAAGAGAGGAAAAGAGTAAATACAAGAAAGACGAAAGATGATACAAAGAAGAAGAAGAAGAAGAAGAAGAAGAAGAAGAAGAAGAAGAAGAAGAAGAAGAATATACAGTGGAAGAGAAAGCAAGCAAGAAAGAAAAAATATAGAGAAAGAAATAGAAAAAGATAGAGACGAGGAGAGAAAATGACAGAGAAGAAAAAAGAAAGAGAGAAGAGGAGGGAAGATAGATGATAGAGAGGATAAGATAGATAGAAGATAGAGAACAAAAAAAAAACTAAAAAAGAGAGGAAGTGAGAAGAAAAAAGAGAGTAAGAGAGCAGATAGATAGGAAGGACGAGAGAAAAAAGGAAGAAGTGTAAAATACAGAGGGGAAGAGAAGAGAATATAGGGAGGATGAGAGAAGAAGAAAGAGAGGAAAATAGGTAAAAAAACAGAAAGAAAAAGAGAAGAAGAGGAAATATTTTGAAAAAAAATGTATGGTTTAGTGGATGAAGAAGAGAAAAAAAAATAAGAGACAAAGACAGGATGAAAAAAGATATGAATGAAAGAAGAAAAAAACAAGAGGAGGACGAAGCGGATCAAAGAAAAAGAAAAAGAAATAGCAGGATAAAAAAGAGCTGTGAGAAGAAGAAGAAGAAGAAGAAGAAGAAGAAGAAGAAGAAGAAGAAGAAGAAGAAGAAGAAGAAGAAGAAGAAGAAGAAGAAGAACAACAACAACAACAACAACAACAACAACAACAAAGGGAAACTGAAAGAAAAAGAAGCGAAATGTGAACAAAGATAAAAAAAAAAAGGATTAGAGAAAGAAGGAGAAAAGTATTATATGTGATGGGGGTTGCTATAAAGGAGAAAGTAACAAAAAAAAAGAAAAGAGAGAAAAAAAGACACTAAATGAAACGAAATTCTGCGCTGGAAAAAACGCACTGAAAAACTCACAACAAAATGGCGAATATCTGACAAGAAAGTCGTAAAGAGAAACAACCAAACTCGAATAAATAACTAAATAGAAAAGAATGAAAACGAATAAGTAGACAAAACCGCAGATTAAAATAATAATAATAATAATAATAATAATAATAATAATAATAATAGATACACAAAACTAACAAAGCATTTTTCTTTGACAATAAGACGTCCTAACTCCCCTCCCCATCATCCTTAGCATTCCACTTGCATCTTCGCAACTTTAGTTCCATCTTCGGTTTGAAAATTCTTCACCGTATTTGACTTCAGACTACGGTTTTCATGATTGTTATACACTGACACCTTCTTTTATCCTTTTTCTCTTCCTTTTGCCCCAACCCCAACCTTTTTTCTTGTCATTTCTCTCTCACACTCTCTCTCTCTCTCTCTCTCTTACTCTCTCTCTCTCTCACTCTCTCTCCCTCTCTCTCTCTCTCTCTCTCTCTCTCTCTCTCTCTCTCTCACTTTCACGAATTTACTAACTTCCGCACTGACTCCTTCCACTCATTCTTCCCATCTTTCATTCTCTTTCTGTTTCCTTTACTTCCAACTTCTCTTTCACCCTCCTTCCCTCTCTATCTTTGTCTGTCTATCTCTGTCTCTGTATATATATATATATATATATATATATATATATATATATATATATATATATACATATATATCTTTCTCTCTCCCTTACGAATTGACTAACGCTCTTACTCATTCTGTTTATCGTCTACTTATCTTTCGTTTTTTTTTCTGTTTCCTTTATTTCCAACATCTCTCTCTCTCTCTCTCTCTCTCTCTCTCTCTCTCTCTCTCTCTCTCTCTCTCTCTCAGACACACACATCTGCTTCTCTTTTAGTCATGCTTATTTTTTATATTTTTGGCCCAAATCTCTGTCTGCCTGTCTTTCTCTCACTCTTTCTCTTTCTCTCTCTCTCTCTCTCTCTCACACACACACACACAAAAAAAAAAAAATTCCTGCGCACGAAAAAAGACAAGTAACAAAAAAATTCTCTACCATAAAAAATGTCTCCTGCGAACTAAAATCTCACACCGTAAAATTTCACATTCGCCATGGTTTTTCTTTCTTTCTTGAGGCTAGTCTCACGATTTCCATCTTATTTTCTTTGAGATTTTTACCAACTTTTTTTTTCTATTCCTAAACCTGAAAAATGGTTTATGCGAGTTTCTGTGCTTACATTCCTGCTTATCTAATGCTGGAAAAAGTTCCCGAGGTTTCGTATGTAACTATACATTGAAAAGCAAGTGGATTCTTCTTACAAGAGCGTGCTCATATGTAAACTTTTTTTTTCTCGAACATACAACGTGGACATTCACATGTTTTCACGTTCGACGTCAACTCTGATATTTTGAAGATGAGATTTATGAAACCGTTGGGTTGTAGCATTTAAAATTTTTACACTGTTCGCTCTTTGGTTATCAGTAAAAGGACTACGACTGTGATGAGGACTGGCGATATGACCGAACATGTTTAGAGATAAATTCCTGGTTTTCGTATAGAATTAATCTTGGAATTTGAACTTTATTTACCGCTTCTATATTTCGAGTAATCACATTCGAGTAAACAGATCGGGAACGATTAAAAGGATTGATAGATAGATAGATGGATAGATAGATATTAACAAAATGAGATGTATAGAAAGGATTAAGATAGATAGATAGATAGATAGATAGATAGATAGATAGATAGATAGATATGAATTCAATGTGATGCATACATAGGTGGAAATAGACTAAGATAAATATTAATAGAATGATATATATATATATATATATAGAGAGAGAGAGAGACAGACAGAGACAGAGAGAGAGAAAGAGAGATTGATAGATATATTGATAGGTAGCAAGCACGAAGGAAAAATACTCTCGCAGGGGAGTGGTTGAAGAATATTTTCAATTAGCCGGCGTAAAAATCGATATTCTTCCAATCGTCTGCACGGCTTTCGCCTCGAACGCCGTCGCTCTTCTACGTAAGAGGTACGTTAACTCGGAGACCGCCTGCCTACCGTCTTTCATTTTCTAACCTTCAAGTGCAATCCGTCTTTCCGATAAATGACCGCCTATTACCACTAAAGTGTCAGCAGAATAGGTCAAAGATGAGGAGATGGCCGTTTTTGGATGGTGTTCAATATTTGTTTATCTAATTCTTGATCAAAAATGGACCAGGGAAATGTCGGCAGATATGCAAAGGCGTGTCGGGATTAATGAAGTAAATTAGTTACGATTGCAAAATGAATAGAACAGAATGCATGTTGAGAAAACTTAGTTGTTCATTTATGTTTATTTGGAAATATAGCTTTATCTTCTGGAAACCCAGTTACTTTTTATTTTAAACACACTTTTAATGCTGATACGAGGAGGACTGGAAAATTCTCAGAGTATCAAAGACACAAAAGACCTTTTTTTTAATTCTTGATTCAGAAGAGTTAACGATATCAGGGAAACTATGAGGGTCATTCAAAAAGTCCTAAGCCCCACCCAGAAAAAATAATAAAGCTGAACATTTTTGTTGTGGCAAAATACTACCACTACTAATAAAGCTAGATAATCTTGTTTTATAAGAAGTGGTAGTGTGTTGCAATCATAACAAAAAAGTTCTAGTGTGCTCTTCTTTTTTTGTAATGATTATTCAGTTGTGTTTAATGGCATATCAACGCTAATAGGTTATTTAATGCCAATCCTGTTTACAGATATATCTATTAAATATATATGATTAGTAAACGAATTGTTTGTTGGTAAGATTATTTCCAAACAAGCTAGAGCTCATTTATTAGTACATCGTAAATGGTTTCAAATATTGCCATCTAATTCTAATTACTCTATTCAATACCAGTCATTTGTTTGCACATAGTTAAATGGTCTCAAGTATAGTAAATGATTAAATAGTTCCATTTGATGGAACCCTGACAGATACTATCTCTCCATTTTCTTGGTGAGGCTACGAACTTTTGGAATAACCATCTTATGCGTTAAATATGTTAAACGGTACAATTTTTAATAAATATTTTCTATAATGATAATTTTGATAATTTTTTTCTATAAAAAGCGATAACGTTGATAACAAACGTTATTTAAGGCTTCTTTTGTAAGTCTGAAATGTTTGGGATTATAATCCGTCAGTTGATGCTAACAACTCAGTCTCTCGACGAAGCTAGTTTTTTGGGGCTGAGAATATTATTAGCAGTTCAAATAAAGCATTCAGCCCAGTCGTTTGGGATTGTAGAATACACCGACTGCTCCTCTGCAGAGGGGCAGGACTCCTCACCAACGAGTATCCTGGATATGACATTAAACAATCTGATGGTGAGGTAATGGTGGAGATTTGGGGATTGCGGAATACGTCTTCATTGCCATTGCTACCAGGTCCATTCAGACCCGGAATAGTAGCATCTGATAGGGCCCTCTCTATGAGTTAAATAGAACTAACTGCATACTTATGCTTAACTGAATTATTTGAAATAGAACTGTTTTGACAATTAAGTGTGCGTAAGCAAATACTCTACTTATAATAAACTGAATCATTTGAAATAGAACTGTTTATATGTATAAATGTGGATTTGGCATTAATAACCTACAATGGTTGAATTGCCATAAAACAAAACCAAACCAAAAAAAAAATTGTCGAATTGCCATTAAACCAAACCAAACACAAAAAATAGTTGAATTGCCATTAAACCAAACCAAACCCCCAAAAATAGTTCAATTGCCATTAAACCAAACCAAACCCAAAAAATAGTTGAATTGCCATTAAACCAAACCAAACCCCAAAAATAGTTGAATTGCCATTAAACCAAACCAAACCCCAAAAATAGTTGAATTGCCATTAAACTAAACCAAACCCCAAAAATAGTTCAATTGCCATTAAACCAAACCAAACAAAAAAAAATAGTTGAATTGCGATTAAACCAAACCAAACCAAAAGAATAGATCATTAACATTGACTTATGCCTTTCTATTTGGGGCAAAATTAATGTTTCATTTTCTAAAAAATAGCGGTTGATATTTTGATAGATGGATACGTATAGATTATGTAGAATTGTGTCAAACTTCAATCACTGCAATGATAAGTTCAAAAAAGCTAAAAAATGAAATAAGAAAATAGCTTGTCGATAAGTTATTCCGAGAATTAGAACTTTTGACCATTTACGAAAACGAGTAGTTCATGGATGGTTGCTTGTATCAGATTAAGAATTGAAAGAGTTGCAACAATAAAATAACGAGCATATTTTTTGCAAGTTGCTCTGGTACTTCATACGGTCAACTTATGGAAAGTGAAAGAATGTAAATAGGCATTAAATGTGAGAGGATCAACGGAATTCAATCAGTTTGTGAGAAGTTCTCCTAGTTTTATAACCACTTCTTTTTGTTCCTTCTTGAATATTTTTCAAATTTCCCTAACCTCTTTTTTTTTTTCATTTCTTTCTTCCTTTTGTTCTGCTTTCTTCATTCTCTTTCTTTTTTTCTCCTGGTCCCCGACCATTTTTCTTCTTTCTAACTCCTCATTAATTTTTTAAAATCTTTGCTTTCCCTTTTTTTCTGTCTGACCTTTTTCTAGGTAACTCGATTTATATTTGTCGATGTAGGACATCTTGCTGAGGTCGCTCTCAAATTATAATCATTACTACACCTTTTCGAGTTTTTCACACCAGTGTTACCCGATTGTGTTCCTCTGGAGTTTGAGAGAGAGCAGATCTCCTCAAGTCTCAAGGACGCTTCTCAGTATTCTGGCCGATCTGAATAATGCTGTCGTTTGGATGGTCTCCATTCCTCCTCTTATTTCCTAGTCCTCCAGTCACTTCGCTAATCCTTTGGTGACTGTGCCGAGCGTGCTAACTACACTTGGTATTACAGTCACTTTCATGTTCCATAGTTTTTTCAAGCCGGTGGCAAGGTCTAATAACTTATCTTTTTTTTCCCCACTTCCTTTCAGTTTTACCCAGAACGGCAAAGTCTACTATTCCGCGGATTCTTTTTTTTTCCTTTTTTTTTTTTTTGACTATCACTAGGTTTGGTCGTCTGGCTGAGATTTAGGTGATGCGTTTGTTATTATTATTATTATTATTATTATTATTATTATTATTATTATTATTATCGTATCTTCTCGGAAAAAAAACCTGTTGTAAAGTTTTGATATGACCTGTTGGTTGTTTCTTGGTTGGACTTATGGCATATCAACCCTTGTAGGTTATTTAATTCCAAATCCTGTTTAAACACACACACACACACACACACACACACACACATATATATATATATATATATATATGATTCCTAAATGAACAGTTTGTAGGCATCGTTTAAAAAAGCTAGAGTTCATTTGTTTGCCCACAGTTAAATGGTTAAAGTATTCCTATCAAACACGAATTATTCTATTTAGTCTCAATCATTTGTGTGCACACAGTTAAATGATTTAAGCTATTGTTATCAAACAATAAGTGTTTTATTTCATACAGGTAAATAGTTTGGAGAATTGTTGTTGGACATTAATAATTCTATTCAAAATTACTCCTTCATTTGCACACAGTTAAATGGTTTCTCGTATTGCTATGTGACACAATTCAATTTAACTGCAGTTATTTGCTCGCCTACAGTTTAATGGCTAAACCATTCTATTTGATCCATATATGGGACCCTAACAGGTAGTACTACTTAGGGTACGAGGGGACCTAGGAGTAATGGCAATGAAAGAGGTACTCCATATTACCAAGAGCTCAATCAGATGCAGTTTAATGTCAAAAAAGGACATTAGTTCTATTTGTCCAATAAATAGGACCCAAAGAAGTATTACCACCTTTGGTAAAAGTGGATATAGGAGTAATGACAGTAAAGGGATACTCTACATTCCCCAAAGCTCAATTACTGGAGCTGCAGAAGGAAATGGTTAAGTATCATATTCAGGACACTCGTTGGGCATAGGCTTTACTCTCTACAGGAGGTGCCCGTGGTGTAATGGTTATCGTTGGAGGAAATGGACACGGCGACACGAGTTCAAATCCGGGACGAGACTGATTGCATTTCACATAGCACTAATACCCTTAGGAAAGGTATGAATGCAATTATTCTCCCTCCAGCTATGGGTAAATACTAGGGCAGACTGATTTCTTCAGCCTTGGTAAGGCAACTAGTCTAGGAGAAGGAAAACTCTGAATTCAAACCTGTTAAACTCCGTGTCATATCCTGCCCGAGTGGAGGGGTTGGGTAAATAGGACCCCTCTACAGAGATGCAGTCAGCCTATTCGACAGCCTTACCTGGCTGGGCTAGATTTAACCAGTGCAGATTTTGACTCTACATCGGATTTGCATAAAATATTTACATTTTAAGATTTAATATATCGTTTTCATATGAGCAGACACTAAATGTTAGCCACATAAAGGAGTTTTTATCATATATTACGCATAATATGCGACGTCTAATTTTTGGCTAATCTGACCTACAAAAATATTTTTTCAATATCAAGAGAAAACACTGACACTTTTGCTAATACTTTCAAAAGTTTTATAATACAATCTAAGTCAAAGCAATACCATGAGTAAATAGGAAGTCTTCGCAGGTCTGATGGATTCTTGTCTGTATTTTATCCGATTTTAACAATGCTGTAGTTTGAATGGTCCTTTAATTTCCTACTAATGCTCAGCCCATTTGGCTGTGGCTGTTGAATACATCGACTGCATCTCTGCGAAGGGGTAAGACTCCTCCAACGAGTGTCCTGGTTATGACATTAAACAATCTAACGGCGAGGCTCTTTTAATGCCGGAGCTTTGGGGAATGTGAAGTACCCCTTTATTACCATTACTTCCAGATCCACTCGGGCCCGGAATGGTAGCACCTGATAGGGTCCTATCTATGAAACAAATAGAACTGTTTGACATTTAAACCGAGAGCAAACAAATAACTTATGCTAAATTGAAATGTTTGAAATGGAACTGTTTGATTATTTAACTGTGTGTAAACAAATGGCTGATGTTTAATTGAATTGCTAGGGATTCATAGCAATACTTAGAAGCATTTAACTTTGTTGACTTATGCTAAATTGAATTGTTGGAAATAGAACTGTTTGATCATATAACTGTGTGTAAATAAATGACTGATGTTTAATTGAATTGCTAGTGATTCATAGCAAAACTTAGAACCATTTAACTGTGTGCAAAACAGATGAGTAATATTAAATAGAATAATTAGTGTCTAATAGCAATACTTGAAACTCTTTGATTGTGTGCCTAAATTGAATTGTTCGTGTTACATAGTAATATATGGAACCATATAACTGTGAGCAAGCAATAGTAATACTTGGGTGCAAACCAATTTTTTTCTGACTCATTCAAAAATAAGATTACCAATAAACGATCGACTTAAATATCATATATATTACCATTTAACTGGATGCAATAAAATGAGCTTTGGCTCGTTTTGAAATGTTTTCAACAAACTATGTATTTACAAATCATATATGAATAAAGAGATTTTGGCATTAAATAACTTACAAGGGTTGATATGCCATAAAACACCACCCAACCAAACCAAACCAACTCTTCTAGCCTCCTTTCTAAGCCTTTGGGGACCGTTCCTAGTGTGCCAATTACGATTGGAATCACAGTTATTCTCATGTCCCACAGCTTTTTTAGTTTTCTTGTACGGTCTAAGTACTTGTCTTTCTTTTAACTTTCTTTGATTTTCACTAAATAGTCCACCGGGAACGGCAATGTCCACTATACAGCAAGTTCTCTTTAAAAATGTTTTTGTTAACTATCACTTGGTCTGGTCTTCTGGCCGGTATTAGGTGATTAGGCTAGTTTGTATTTCAAAATCCCAAAGAATTTTGTGCGTCTCATTCTTCGGGGCTGATTTCTGATTTGTGCTAGTAACATTTGGTGGAATGGTCGAATTTTAATTCTTTGCACAATTCTCAATGGATCACCTTCCCCACCTTGTCCTGTCTAGTCTTATATTCTCATTGCGCCTGTTTCCTACATTCGCTTATGTATGAACCCCCAAATCCTCCTAAGCTATGGGTTAAATAGTACCATTACTGTTCTTCTTGGAGAATGTCTTTGGCATCAAATAACCTACAATAGTTGATATGCCAATAAACCAATAAACGAAACCAAATCTACATTCGCTTAAGATATGATCAATCGTTTCCTCTCTTTTCCCGTATAATCTACACTTGCTATTTTGTTGCGTCTGATTTATCATTGGTCCTTATAGCGTTGTTTGTGCTGCGATTAGAAGAGATTCACTTTCTCAAAAATTCAAAAAACTTTTGAGACAAAGCCAATTAATTTACTTTTTAAATTTAAGTCTAGTTTTGTTTATTACTTGCAATGAGGGGAAATGAATCGTTTTTATTTATTCCACTTCTATAGTGATCAATGAGTGTCATTTCCTTATTCATGCAATCATCAAACTGAGACTCAGGGGGCGGGGGACAAAAAACTATAATTATACTAAACTGAATTGGTTGAATTAGAACTGTTTTTGACAATTAAGATGTGTACTTACATTTAAAGTGCATACTTATGTGAAACTGAATTGGTTGAATTTAACTGTTCTTAACAATTAAACTGTGTACTTACATTTAAACTGCATACTTATCCTAAACTGAATTGTTTGAAATGGAACTGTTTTTTAAAACTGAAACTGTACTAACATTAGACTGAATTTTTTAAAATAGAACTGTTTTGACATTTAATTGTGTGTAAACGAAATCAATACTTATACTAAACTGAATTGTTTGAATTAGAACTGTTTGACTAAATTGAATAGCCTGAAATAGAAATATTTTAAATAATTAAACTGTGTACTTATGCTAAACTGAATTGATTGAAACAGAACTATTTATTTGTATAAAAATGGATTTGGTATTTAATAACCTACAATGGTTGATACGCCATAAAACACAAACAAACAAACAAACAAAGACAAACAAACGAACGAATTTCCGGATCACCGAGAAAAGAATCGAAGTTAGTGTCTTGCCGGGAACTTTTTTCTTTATTTTCTTCTCCGAATTGTTTACTGAAGGCCAAGAAATGGCAATCGGAATAATCTGGATAAAAAATCAAGTGAAATTTAAAGAAAAGAAAATTACGAGTCAAAAATTGATATTGGATAGTCAATATAAAACTACTCTAAGAGGTCAGTGGCAGTAGCATTTGGAAAAAATAAAGCTGTAATTTCTTTATGACTGTAAATTGTTTAGATGTTGGTAATTAATATAAGATCACATAGAAGAGAAATATGTGTTCGAGTCTTGGTCTAAGCAATTTTATTGTTCAAAATTAACATAATCTGTTAATCGATTGATTAATTTTAACGGCATGTCAACCCATTTATACGCAAAGGTGTTAAGGATTCGCATACATTGTAAGTTCATATTTACATTTTTCGTATAGTTTTTTCTTTTGAGATTTTTCTTTTTGCACACATTTATATGATATCAAGTGATCCTATCTAATGCTACGCCCAGTCATCTGGGGCTGTAGAATACACCGACAGCCTCTCTGCAGAGGGGTAGGTTGGCGACCGTAGTCGAAGGTGACCCGAAGGCTCCCTTTTCGATACTTACTACACCAACGTGTAGGGGAGGGCACTACTCCTTTCCCTGGATTGCTCCACTTTACCCTTGATCCGTACCTTTTAATGCTGAGTGTTAAGTAAGGAGGCATCAAGTACCACTTTTTGAGTCTTTGGTATGACTCGATCTGGGTTTGAACCCACGTCTCCCGGGCGAATACTCTAACCATCATGCCAATGTCCGGTACAACAGAGGGGTACGACTCCCTTAATGAGTGCCAGGGTCATGATATTAACCAATCTGTTGGTGAGGCTCCAGTAATGCCATAATTTTGGAGAATGCGGAGAACCCCTTCATTGCCATCGCTCCCAGTTCCACTCAGGCTGTGATTTTTATCGCCTGAAAGGGTCTTATTATCTATGGGTCAAAAATAAGTTTGATGTTTGATGACTTTAACTAATTGTTTGAAATAGAACTGTTTGTTCATATAACTTAGTGTTAACCAATGTTGATTGTTAATTGAATTGTTAGTGATATATAAGAATACTTGAAACAATTTAACTGTGTGCAAATGAATAACTAATGTTGAATATAATAGTATTACTTAGCTACACTTGAAACCATTTAACTGTGTGGAAAAAGAGTTCAGGCTCGTTTAAAAATGCTATCAATATAATGTTAGTTGGCTGGTTGGTTGGTTGGTTGGTTGGGTTTTTATGGCATATCAACATTTGTAGGTTATTCAATGCCAAATTCATTTTCCTACAAATAATCAGTTGAATTTCAAACAATTCAGTTTAGAATGAGTACACAGTTAAATTTTTTTAAATTCCTGTTTCAATCTACTCAGTTTAGTCAAACAGTTCAAATTCAAACAATTCAGTTTAGTATAAGTACAGATTTTGTTTACACAGAGTTAAATGTCAAACGAGTGCTATTTTTAAAAAATTCAGTTTAACGTAAGTACAGTTTCAATTTCAAAAACAGTTCTATTTCAAACAATTCAAGTTAGCATGAGTACACAGTTTAAATATCCAGACAATTCTATTTCAAGTTGTTCAGTTTAGCAAAGGTACACGCATTTTCGTTCTATTTAACCCATATATAGGACCCTATCAGGTGCTACTACCCTGGGCAAAGTGGACCTGGTAGCGATAGCAATAAAGGGGTACTTTGCATTCCCCAAAACTCCTGCATTAATGTAATCTTACCATTGGATTGTTTAGTATCATACTCAGGACACTCGTTGTGGGGGGAAGGCGCCTTACCCTCAGCAGAGAAGCAGTCTGTGTATTCAACAGCCCCAGCCGACTGGCCAAATGAATTGTAGAAGTTATTTGATGAATGATTTGAAAGTTCTACAACTGTCATAAGTCGATCAATGTTCAGTGGAAGGAACTTTGGAAAGTCACGGTTTATCAGTCTCATTATTTGAGGTAAATCTCTCTAAGAACTCACTGTCAAACAAAAGAGCTTAATTAAGAATGATAGTCACTGGTGAAGATACACTATATAATTGTCGTTTAATATTGAGTCACTATCTAATAAAACTCAGGATGTTTTTAAAGTCTGGTAGTCCAACGCAAACTGGAATTCCTGGTAGTCAGTTAAATGATGATTAAATCAAATACTTCTCCTACGATCAGTTCCAATCTCAGACCAAATATTTACCTATTCCATTATCTTTAGTAGTAAACCAGAATATCATATATATATATATATATATATATATATATATATATATATATATATATATATATATATATATATATATATATCTTAAAACCATTTGTGAAGGTATAAACTCACTTATCACGCTAACTATGTGTGAAATAAAACTACTTTTGTTCTTTTACAATGATGGTTTTGGCATTAAATAACCAACGAAGGTTTATTTGCCATTAAATAAAGAAGAAGAAACGGATCTTAATGTAAAAAAAATCAACCAAACGTCTAGAGAAGCTAACTTAGCCGTGTCCTATCTCTTTAATATTCACAAATCACGACGTTTCACCATCTTCCGGAAGTGCACAGATCATTGGGTGCTTCTCTTTTCCGGACAATCACCGATCGCTGCGTGACTCCATCTCCATCCGGCCCTTTGCCCTTCCTCATACTCACGGATCACGATGTATCTCCATCTCCCAGACATTCAAGGATAACTATGTGTCCCTGTCTCCCGGACAATTTCAAATCATATTGTGTCCCCATTTCCTAAACACCCACAAATCACAAAATGTCCCCATTTTCCGGACACAGTTCACAATATGTCCTCATCTCTAAGAAATTCATAGATCGAACACAAGAAAAGCAAACAAAGAGAATTATATTTCAGTCTTCATGAATTCTTTCAATATTTCTTCAGAAAAGATTTTTTCAAAATGAAACCTAAATGTTTTGGTCAGAGTTACAGAAAAGTGACAAGAATGAATTTATACCATACAGCAAATATAAATACTAATGATTTCGCTTTCACTTCGTGGGTACAACATTGAAAATGGTTTGGTTTGGTTTGGTTTTATGGCATATCAACCAGTGTAGGTTATTTAATGCCAAATCCATTTTTATACATGTAGAGTTCCATTTCAAACAATTCAGTTTAGCATAGGTACGCTGTTTCAATATCAAAACAGTTATATTTCAATCAGTTCCGTATGGCATAAGAACACAGTTTAGTTCTATTCGAAACAGAGATAAAACCTTTTCAGGTGCTATCACTCTGGGTCAGAGTGGACCTGCTAGCGATGGCAATAAAGGGGTACTCCGCATTCCACAAAGCTCCAGCATTACTAGAGTCTCACCATTAGATTGTTTAGTGTCATATCCAGGACACTTAGTTGTTGGGGGTAGTCTTACCCCTCTGCAGAGAGGTAGTCGGTGTGTTCCACAGTCACTGCCGACTTGGGTAGAAAATGGTTTGGGCTGGTTTGTTTGATTATAGTTGTTTTTTTTTTAATTTATAACATTTGAACTAATGGGTTATTTCATTGCTAAATTTGATTAATTTTTAAAAGTTTGTTGTCATAAGAATATTTTTAATGTTCCATTGCATTTTTTTTTAAATTACATTTTATTTATTCGTCTGTAATGCTTTTTTGCACAGTTGTATATTTTAAAATATTCCTATCTTTTACAAATTATTTGCACACAATTATTTGATGTCAAGTATTCCGATGTAATGCAATTAATCTGCACGCAGTAATATGATATCAAGTATTCCTATCAAATAACAATAATCTATACACAATTATATGGTTTAAAGCAACAAGTCTTGTTTAATAATGATTTGTTTGCAGTCAGTTTCAAGTATTCCTATCTAATACCGATAAATTGCATGCATTATTATGAATTCGAGGAACTCATGATGTTTTTGTGAGAAATTGTGTTAAAGTAACTATTGTTAATGTAAATAATTTCCATGCAGTTAAGTTTTTTTCAAGAATTCCTACTTAACATTATTCTCTTTAATAATAAACATTCGTTGCAAACCATATGGTTTCATGTATTTATGTCAAATATTAAATAAATTTTAACCAGATCAATGAGACCAAAATATGGAATCCCCTAACAAGTGCAACCACTCCAAGTAAGAGTAGACCTGGGAGTAATAGAAATACTCCTCATTCTTGACCTCTAGAATTAGAGCTCACCATAGGATATAGAAAAGCTTAATACCAATGACACTACTTTTGCGGGGGCTCTTACCACTCTCTAGAGGGCAGTCACTTTATTCTAAAGCCAGCAAACACGCCTGCAGAAAATGGTATCAGGTCCAAAAAATCTAGTCACAGAAGCTGATACAGTCAGAAAAAAAGAACATGATAGCAGTCATCCGTATGCCTTGTCCTGTCGCTAAACATAATAGTTTGAATTATCAAAGTATCTTTTTCGGGGAGTAAAAGAAATTTTATTAGCATACTGTTTGTTAATTTTAATGTGAAATTAAAAATGACAAACAATATTTCATGTCTCAATTAAACATCAAATTATTCGACCAAAAAAAGACAAATACAATATTTACGTTTCAATTAAACATCAAATTATTCTGCCAGAAAAGACCAACACAATATTTATGTCTCAATTAAACATCAAATTATTCAACCAAAAAAGACAAATACAATATTTACGTCTCAATTAAACATCAAATTATTCTGCCAGAAAAGACCAACACAATATTTAGGTCTCAATTAAACATCAAATTATTCAACCAAAAAAAACCACTGGTATTTTATGCCTCAATTAAACATAAAATATTCTATCAAGAAAGACAACACAATATTTCATGTCTCTATTTGAAATTAAATTATTCTACCAAACAAGACAAATACAATATTTAATTAGCATACATGCTATTAAAAATGACAAACACTACATTTTATGTCTCAAATGAACATAAAATTATTCTACGAAAAAAAAAGGATTTAAAATTATCAACTGGATATTTTTTAATTTATGATAGTTTGGGTTTGGTTTCTTTGTTTAATAGCATATCAATCGTTATGTGTTATTTAATGCCAGGACCAGAAGAAGAACGTTAATCTTGTTATATAATCCATAGCAAGGAGAATTAGGAGGTTCATACCTCTTCCATATGTAATAATCCGAAAATGAATATATTACCACGACTGGAGTTCAAACTCGTTAACAATGATATTGCTGTCCCGCACATTAGCCACTACTCCATGGACACTCCTTTAATTGGTGAGACGGCATTAAAAAAAGAACCAATTTCATAATTTACTGGTCAGTTTTTAGGACTGTTTTTAGGAGATGAGTTCATGAGAAACACTTTAGGGTTTATTCCTTCGGATAGGATTGATTGAAGTGTCAGTTGAACCAGCTATGGACATCGTGAGCGCGTGTAATGTTCTTATTTCAACCGGTAGAATCAAATAGATAAGTTAAACAATCCCAGACATTGAAACTGTATTTACACTAAACTGAATTGTTTTAATAGAACTGTTTTGACATTTAACAGCCAAAACAAAATCTGTACTTATACTAAACTGAATTTGCTGAAGTAGAACTGTTTGAATAAACTGAATAGCTTGAAATAAAACCAACTATTTGCATAAAAATGGATTTGGTGTTAAATAACCTACAAAGGTTGATATGCCATAAAACCCAACCAACCAACCAATCCCAGCAACTTTAGGAGGTTGTAACTTCGATAATAAGTATCGCTTCTTCTCTCTTCTACGACTGTAAGTATACAAGATCTGGATTAAGGGAGAATCAAAAGTTCTAGTAAATTTATAATGCTTATAAATATGATCTGCAAGAGAAACTTTCGAATCATTGCTCTTCAAAGGTTGCAACTCACATAGATATTTAGAAAACTTAGAAAGGTCTCGAGTAGAATAGTGATTTACAAAGCTTAACTTAGTTGAGGCACACAGCCAAAAGCATAAAGCACCCAGTGATAATTGAACTCATCAATAATGGTCTGGTAATTTCGCTTGTAAACTAATATACCAAATGTGATGCGCTAGGCGAGAATAGCATTATACGATACGTATACTAAGGTACGCATTTTAAAACAGCCGCTTTCCTGTGAATTTCTTACAAATTCTTTCTGGTCAGAACAGAAGTGAATGTGATATCAGGATAAACACAGAAATATACAAACGTCAAATGAGTAAATAAATTTGAGTAATAAATAAATATGAACAAACTGATAAATAGATTGATAGATTTCAACATAGAGAGAAAGATACAAACTTCATACTAACATAGAGGGAAAGAGACAGAGACAATATGTAAACGTCAATTGAGTAAATAAATTTGGGTAATAAATAATGAACAAACTGATAGTTTTGAACATAGAGAAAGAGACTAAACTTTGATAGGTTTGGTTAATGGCATATCAACGTTTTGTAGGTTATTTAATGCCAAAGCCATCATACTAGAACGGTACTATTTAACCCATAGCTGGGAGGATAAGGGGGGTTCATACCTTTCCAAGGGTATTTGTCCTAAAGTTAGCGTAATAGCACGACTGGAGTTCGAACTCACTTACAACGATTCTGCAGTCCGTCGCTTTAACCATTACACTACGAGGACACCCCTTCCCCAGATAGATAGATTATTTATTTCTCACATGCGAAGTTGAACAATTTTTCTGTTTTTTATTTATTTTTAATTTCTTAAGTCTTTTGAGATTTGGAACCTAAAAATGTCCAAAACACACAACAATGGAATATTAACTCCTAATTCCAGTAATGTCTGAAAATTAACGATTTTTTTTTTCGATTTTATTATTTCTCAGTTTTTACTGGGAGGGGGGATGTTTTCTTTTTTTTTTTTTGGTGGAGGGGGGAGACTTCTAATATATTCTTAAGTATGTTTAACTGTGCAACAAAATTTCCTTTATTAGTTACCCACACCGTCATGTTTTGTTTTTTTTTTACTTTTAATTTTTCATTTCTTTTTCTTTTTTTCTTTTTTTTTTTTTTGTCGACAACAGAACTCAGTGAACTTTATTAAATAACAATGAGCGTGATTTTTAGATTTCCCTCGAAAAGAAACCGAAATTTTAAAAAAGTTTTTATTTTGTATAAAACTCAGAGACTGCAAAAAACATTGAAATTTCAAAACTTTCTCAAATTTAAAATAAAAGAAAAACAAACAGAAAAACAATAGAAATGATTAGCATACATTTTCTTTCTTTCCTTCTAAGTTGATGACAACAAAATTATAAACAGTACGTTTCATAGCATTTTCTACATTACGTACTTTCAACGTCAAAAATGAAAGAAAATAGTTTCACACTAAAAATGGCAAGAAGCAGAATATGTGATTGAAGCGTTTCTTGCAAATACACCAGCCCAAGCCAAATCCCTGCTGTCAAGACTGGAGCAAGCAGCCGGAGGCATTGGCTTCTGCGTGGACGCAGATAAGACAGAGTTAATGTGTTTTAAACAAGAAGCTGCCTCTAATTTAAGCGGTAAACCACAGAAATTAGTAGACCAGTTCACATTCCTCGATAGCAATATCTTATCTATTGAATGTGATGTCAACAAACAACTAGCAAGGGCATGGACTGCTTCTGAAAGGTTATCGACCATATGAAAATCTAATCTCTCAGATAAAAAATAGATAGATAGATAGATAGATATGAATAAAGTGATAAATAGATTGATAGATTTGAACATAGAAATAGATATATAGATAGATAGATAGATAGATAGATAGTCTAACCAAAGAGGCAAAGGTAAATATAAGAATAATTCATGATTCAACCAATCCTAAAATAGAGATGTGCATGTTCAAACTGTTTGGTCGAACTGCCAAGTACAGTCAACCATTATTTCCTCTTTTTGATGACCTAATGACAATCTGATAACGACAGAGATTGCCACTTCTTGGCCCCAACAACGCTTTCAGTGCTCCATCCTATACCCAACTTCCTTTCTAAATTTCCGGCCATTGACTTTATTTTTTGCTTTGTCCGAGCGACACGCCATCTACCGGACACTGTAGTGCCCTATTTAATTTTACTTTGAAAATAGAACCTCATTATCTCTCACTCCGGCCAAAATTGTTCCCCCACTTTTGACTTGATTTTCATTATTATGATGATTATTTGGCTCTTTTGAGAGTTTTTCACAAATAGCGTAAGCCGAAGGCTTCTTACTAGAGTTTGAGTGACAGCAAGTCTCCTCAAGTCTCCAAGACTATTCTCAGTATTCTGGCAGTTCTTATTGATGCTGTAGTGTGGATGGTCTCTACTCGTCCTCTTATTTCCAAGTCCTCCAGTACCTGTACCAATCGTTTGGTGACTGTACCAAGATCACCAATTACTATTAGTATTACCGTCATCTTCATGTTCCACTGTTTTTTAGCCCACTTGCAAGGTCCAGGTACTTATCTTTCTTTCCGCTTTCTTTCAGTTTTATTCTATCACCAGCCAGACATTAAACTCCACAATTCGACAATTTATTTTTATTATTATAGATTCCTCTTGAGAGTTTTTCAGATGAGTGTTAATTGATGGTCTTTCACTGTAGTTTGAATAACAGCAAATCTCCTCAAGTCTCAAGGACTCTTCTCAGTATTCTGGCCGTTCTCAATAATGCTGTAGTTTGGATGGTCTCATTTCGTCCTGTTATTTCCAAATCCTCTACTCCCTGTATCAATCCTTCAGTGACTGTAGCAAAAGAACCAATACCAATTGGTGTAATTTTCACTTTCATGTTCAACTGTGTTTTAAATTCCCTAGCTATGTCGAGGCACTTATCCTTCTTTTCATTTTCTTTCAATTCTACTCTGTGGTCAGCCGGGACAACAAAGTCCACAATTCTGCAAGTACACTTCTTGCGAGTTTTTCACACCAGTGTCAGCTGGTGGTCTTTCTTCTGAGTTTAAGTGACAGAAAGTCTCCTAAGGTCCCCAGGACTCTTCTGAGTATTCTGGCCGATCTCAACAATGCTACTGTATGGATGGTCTCGATTTTTTCATTGATCTCTAATTCCCACCCCCCGTCTCCTTTCCGAGCATTTTCCAAGCGCTACAACGTAACCCACATGCTCCACGGATTTTTTAAATTCTGTCAAGGTCCATTATTAGCTTAAGTTTTTAGTTTCTTTTTATTTCTCTCAGAGATCTGCAGGAACAGCAAATTTACTTGAAAACAGGTTCTTTTTTTCTTTTTGCAAATTAGCTCTCGATATGTTATTCTGGGAAAGATTAATTTATTTGTTTATATGTCAAAATCCCAGAGAAACTTTATGCATCGCATTCTGTTGGATGGAATCTAGTTCGTACATGTGCCATTTATCAGCATAGTGATATTTCAGTTTTTTGCACAATTCCCAGTGAATCACTTTTCCCAACTAGTCTCAAATTCTTTCACGGTAGTGTACTACATTTGCTTACTATTTTATTAACCATTTCATCACTGTTACTATATTGTATACACTTGGTATTCAATTGCGTATTATCAATTTTTATTAAGTATAATTAATCCTTATGGCTTTGTTTTGTGGTACTATAAGAAAAGATTCAGTTTCTCTTTTGAGGTTACTCCTTCGTTGTCATATTCAGGTTTTCTCATGTGCGATCTCGCCAGTTTGTCGCTGGAAATATGCACACAGTCGTTCTTCCCCTTTCTGTTTTCTAGTTTTTGTTTTCCGGTTTAGCCTTATGTTGCCAACTGGCCGTTGTAATTAGTCTTTGTTTGCTCTTTTTAATGTAGCCCTTGGGTCTTTGATACGTCCTCGCAATCCTCAATGCTAGCGGGCCTTCTTTATTCTTCTTTTCTTGACAAATACAGTCTGTGTCTGTCATCACTTGGATGTAAAGCCTTTTGCATAGTGATCAACGTTCTGGTCCTCTGGTACATTTGTCTGAGTTCTTTTCTTTTTCATTTTAACAATATTCCTGAGTATCTTACAACTACCCAAGTGTTGATTTCTTTTATGATATTTCTGTTGCAGAGCGTGGATTTGCGTTCTCTCGTTCATCTGAGGCACTCTTTCCTTAATTTTTCTTTCATCTCTGCTTGTTTGATGGTGTCCACTTCCGATATTACCAAGTACTTGCAATTTTCCTTTTCTCCAAGCGTTCCGATTCTTTCTTTTTTTTTTTTTTGGCAGTGCTGTTTCCCCTTTCCTACTTTTCATTCAGCATGACACATTTTTCAATGCCAAATTCCATTCTTATATCTTGACCCAATAGGCTTATTGTTTGTATCACGGTCTCCAGTTCTTTTTCATTTTTTTCACAAACAACTTGATATCGTCCTAACCTGGTCGCTATACCAACGTTGAAGAGTTTGTCCGACTATTTACGTATCGCTAGAAGGAAAATAATTGGATTCAAACTTTTTGCAAGGGCATTATCGCTATGTGAAATGCAAACAGCCTCGTCCAGAATTTTAACTCAAGTAGCCGTGTTCTTATCCTACTACAGTAACTTTTACACTACGAGCTCCTTTACTTTTAATATGTTTTTCCCAACTTTAAAAATTTTTTTTCCTAATTGATTTCTTACGACCATTTTTTGCTAACGTTATTATCTCCCCTGACTTTGGTCGATTTTTTTCTCTACCCTCAGATATTTTTTATACAGCAAACTTTTCTTCACGAAATCTTATTCATTTGTTTTATTTTTTTATTTTTTTATTTTTATTTTTTTGCTTATTGAAACATTATTCCACCTATTTCTTCTTACATTTTTTCAAATCTCCTTCACTAATCAAGATCTTTTTCGTTCTCTTTTTTTTCTTTCTTTTCTTTGATTTTTGTTTCTAGTTTCTCTTTCTTTTTTAATTTTTATCCGACTTCATCCAATTTAAATTCCCCAATTTCATAATGCAATTCCATTCATCATACGGTATTTCAGTCTCTCTCTCTCTCTCTCTCTCTCTCTCTCTCTCTCTCTCTCTCTCTCTCTCTCTCATTCTTTTTAACTCTCACTATCATACATACACTTTATCTCTTTTTCTCTCACTCACTCTCTCTGGCTCGCTCTCTTACTCTCTGTTTCACTCTCATTCTTTTTAACTCTCACTAACATACATACCCGTTCTCTCTCTCTCTCTCTCTCTCTCTCTCTCTTGCTCGCTCCTTTTCTCTATCTCTCTCTCTCTCATTCTTTTTAACTCTCACTAACATACATACCCGTTTTCTCTCTCTCTCTATCTCTCTCTCTCTCCCTCTCTCTCTCTCTTGCTCACTCTTTTTCACTATCTCTCTCTCTCTCTCATTCTTTTTAACTCTCACTATCATACATACACTTTATCTCTCTTTCTCTCACTCACTCTCTCTGGCTCGCTCTCTTACTCTCTGTTTCACTCTCATTCTTTTTAACTCTCACTAACATACATACCCGTTTTCTCTCTCTCTCTCTCTCTCTCTCTCTCTGTCTCTCTCTCTCTCTCTTGCTCGCTCTTTTTCACTATCTCTCTCTCTCTCTCTCTTTCAATGAATTAAAGTTTCTATCTTATCTTTTTGCACATAAGCCCTTTTACTAAGCTAAAAAAACTATCGTGCCACTCTCATCTCTCTATTCACCTATCTTCTTATCTACCAACATATATATATATATATATATATATATATATATAAATTTATCCCTTCTCACACAAATCATCCCACCCTCTCACTAAAATCGGTTTCTTCCTCTCTCTATTAAATTTTTCCTTTCATTACTATTGTTTTCTGTCATCATCGCAATCTTTCTCAATATATCTCACTGCCATTGTTCTCTCTCTCTCTCTCTCTCTAACATATACTCAGGCGATTTCCTTTGTAGCCAAATTTAAATGTTCTCCTTTTTTTTTCTTATTTCAATTAATTATCGACATAAAAAGAGGCCAACTACAAACGAACAGACACAAATTTTGAAAGAAAAGCTGTCGTCCCGATGATTCAGTAGAGAAGAGCCTACATAACTAATTAGTTTCTTTCCGGAAGGTCAAAATTTTAGTAATTATTTTTGTCCTATTTTTTAAATTTATTTTTCCTACATTTATTTCCTCAAAGCTTTTTGCGTTTTACTTTCCATCATCATCATCATCATCAAATTTCACTCTCATCCTTTTCATTAAGAAAACTATTTTATAGAAAAATTTTCATATTCTTACAATGATAATAAAAAAAATACGAATTTTTATTCGAAATCCTACCATTGAATATTTGACAATGATAACGATGATAATGATCTTCACGGTGGTCAAAGCATTATTATTATTATTATTATTATTATTATTATTATTATTATTATTCCTACCGAAATTTTCACACCAGCTTTGGAAGATGGTCTAAAGTCAGTGTGCAAACAAGTCTCCTCTAGTCTCCAGGACTCTTCTCAGTATGCAGGCCGATTTTCATTATGCTGGGATTTGGATGATCTAGGCTCGTCTTCCGATTTCCAACTCTTCCAGCTTCCTTACTAAGACATTGGGGACCGTTCCACGTACACCAATTACAATTGGTATCATCATCATCTTTATGATCTATAGCCTTTTACTTTATTGGCAATGTCCAATTACTTGTCTCTCTTTTCGTTTTCTTTGACTTTCACTGTGATCTGCCGAACCGCAAGTTCTTTTTTTCATTATACAGAGTTTTGTTCCTAAATGTCCTGACTTGTATATTGATGGAGTCGAGTCTGTCCCTTGACTGTGGACTACCATGGTGATGTGACGTATTTATTCCGTAGATAGAGTCCTTATTAATGCATAGGCAATGCAAATGTGGATAAAATTCAGGATTTTTTTGGTGGTATTGTCAGGGATTTTTGTGTATTTTTTCATCCTTTTTTTTTTAACCAAACCGAGAGCGACTATGACCACGAGAATTGTTGTGATCTTTGTGCCCCGCATTATCCCAATAACAATTCCTAGATCTTTATATTTGGGGACATTATCTGTTGCTTTTAGAGACGTGTTTCTTTCGATGGGGACAGACGTGCATGAGTAGACAAGTTCTCTCCTTCTTGTCCTTCATTTCTTTATAAGGTCTCTTGGTCTTAATTTCTTTATCCTTTTGGATTAATGTAACCCAACGTATAGTAGCTTCATCGTTTTATGTTGTTGACTCATGTTCGTAGTATTTGTCTTTGATTTTATGTTTTGGTGCTTAGAGAATATGCAATGAAAGTATGCTGTTGCTTTGTTTGCATTTTGGCCAATTTTGAGCATCTAGAGAATAGATTTGTCTGTTTTCTTTTGCTTGTTATTATTTACTCATCAGAGATTTTCTCATCAGCGTTAATTGATGGCCTTTCACTGGAGTTTGAGTTACAGCAAGTCTCCTCAAGTTTCCAAGACTCTTCTCAGTATTTCCCGAAGTCCCAGCATTACTGCATCCTTGCTATGAATAGTTTAGTGTCAAAGTCAGGATACTCGTTGGAGCAGTCTTACCTCTCTGCAAAGATGCAGTCGGTGTATTCTGCAGTCCCAGCTGCCTTGGCTTGATCTTATCACTGCTGTGGTCTGAGTGGTCTCGATTCTTCCAATGATATCCAAGCCTTTGGTAACTGTTACAAGTGCACCAATTACAATTAGTATCACTGTCACTTTCGTGTTCCACGATTATTCCATTTTACTTACGCGGTCTAGGTGCATGCTTGTGCGGTCTCGCTTTCTTTCAGTTTTACTCACATATCAGTTGGAACGACTAAGTCCACTATTTGGCAGGTATTGGTCGTTTGGCCGAGATTAGGAGATCCGCATCTATTACAAAATACCAGAGAATTTTGTGCGTCTCATTTTCTAGGACGGATTCTTGATTTATGATTATTAATAACTTTGATTTGTACTGCTCGTTATTATTATTTCTTTGTCAGATGTATGTTAAAAATTTAGCACGATCCTAATAGCTTTAAGGATACCACGGAGCATGAAGCTTGTGTGCTGAATATTAATTAAATCCATCCAATAGTTTTTCTGCCTGTGTGGTCTGGGCACGTAGATTTGCCCGACAAAACAGTATATATCTTCCTGATTCTTGGTGTAGAAATGTTTATAACACACACAAACACACACACACATGAACACAGACACACACAGAATATATATATATATATATATATATATATATATATATATATATATATATATATATATGTGTGTGTGTGTGTGTGTGTGTGTGTGTGTGTGACGACAGTTTGATCAACAGTTTCAATGTTACAACATCTCCTCAGTAGGGTAAAATAATCTTCAACGTGCGGAATTTAAATTTGAACTGTTGAAAATTGATTATTTTAGCATGTCACACCGCGTTTACGGTAAAAGCTTTTATTTTTATAATTTACGCATTGAGAGTTTTTCACACAGTTTTAGCTGATGGTCTTTCACTTGAGTTTAAGTGACAGCAAGTCTCCTCAAGTCTCCAGGACTCTTCTCAGTTTTCTGGTCATTCTTAATTATTCTGTAGTTTGGATGGTCTCCACTCGTCCGTCAACTTCCAAGTTCTCCAGTCCCTTTAATAATCCTTTAGTTACTGTACCAAAAGCACCAATCAGGATTGGTATAATCGTCACCTTCATGTTCCAAATTTTTTTCAATTCCCTAGCAAGGTCGAAGTACTTATCCTTCTTTTCACATTCTTTCAGTTTTATTCTATGGTCAGCAAGGACAGCAAAGTCCACAATTAATTATTATTATTATTATTATTATTATTATTATTATTATTATTATTATTATTATTATTCAAAATATACTTTGAAACTTTTAATAAAACAGATGTATGATTTAATATAGTAGGTTATATCTAATTTTGAAATGCCAATTATTTTGTTTCAGTCTTTAAATCTTTTTATAAATAAATAAATAAAATCTCTCTCTCTCTCTCTCTCTCTCTCTCTCTCTCTCTCTCTATATATATATATATATATATATATATATATATATATATATATATATATTATCTACATTTAGTTATTCGTTCACTTCTTTTACCGACAAGTTTTCCTGTTGTTAAAGATAGATATTTTTATAATTTTTTATTACATGAATAACTTATAATTTTCAAATATCATTGCATAAGTATGATCTTAAAATTATACAACAGATTAAGATTTTTCCTTTTTAATTTCTCATTTCTATCCCATCTATTTATGTAGAATTTTTTTTTTGATAATTGCAATTACTAAATGTTATTTTATAATAATTGTGCTTTGTTTTCCATGCCAATTTTTTTTTATGTTCCTATATTTACTTTAAGTTATTTTTGTTGTCCTCAATTGTTGACGTTATTTTGTATATCAATTTGTTAAGCAATTTGTAGATGGACAAAGATTTTTATTATTACTATTACATTGACAGTTATTTGTGTTTTTAGTTCGTCCTATATTTAATATTAGACGAATTATATTATATTTTGTATATATTTTAGAATGATTTGTTATTGGTTGGATATATCTATACATAGTGAAGGCTTCATTTCTTTTCTATATGGTTTATTATTATTATTATTATTATTATTATTATTATTATTATTATTATTATTTACTCCTTGTGAGCTGACGGTCTTTCACCGGAGTTTGAGTGACAGCAAGTCTCCTGAAGTCTCCAGGATTCTTCTCAGTATTCTGGCCGTTCTTAAAAATGTAATAGTTTGGATGGTCTCTGTTCGTCCGCTTATTTCCAAGTCCTCCAGACCCTTAGATAATCCTTCGGTGACTGTACCAAGAGCACCAATTACAACTGGTATAAACGTCACTTTCATGTTCCACAGATTTTTCAATTCCCTAGCTAGGTCAAGATATTTGTCATTCTTTTCATTTTCTTTCAATCTTACTCTATGATCAGCCGGGGCAGCAAAGTCCACAAATTTGCAAGTTTTTTTTTTTGTTTTTTTTTTGTTTTTTTTATGATAAGGTCTGGTCGTCTGCCCAAGACTAGGTGATCTGTTTGTATGTCAAAATCAAATAGGAGTTTGTGCGTCTCATTCTCCTGGACAGATCCTTCCATGTTTTTCATACAAGTAACAGTTGGTGAGATTTCACTGGATTCTGAGTGACAAGTCTCCTTAAATCGCTTTGACTCCTCTCTATTCTGGCTGATCTTGACAATGCTGTAGCCTGGGTGTTCTTGATTCTTTCTCTGATTTCCAGTCCCTCTAGTCCCCTTTCCAAGTATTTGGAAACCGTTCCAAAAGTACGATCTACAATTTATAAAATTGTTACCCACCAATTCCACAGCTTTTTTAGTTCTCTGGCAAGATCCAAGTATTTATCTCTGTTTTTACTTTCTTTTATTTTCACTCTGTGGTTCTGCTGGAACGGTAAAATCTACAAGACAATAAGTTTTTTTTCTCTTTTAATTAATCATTATACTCCTTGAAACTTTTTCCCTCCAACGTTAGCTGATGAGTTTTCACAGAAGTTTGAGTGACAGCAAGTTTCCTTTTGTCTTCCAGACTTTTCTTAATATACTTACCGATCTCAACAATGGATGGTATCGGCCCGTCCCCTGATTTCCAACTCTTCCAGTTCCCATTCCAGGCCTTTGAGGACCGTTCTAAGAGCACCATTTACGATTAGTATCATTGTCACCTTCATATTCTATAGCTTTTTTAGCTCCCTGGCAAGGTCTAAGTATTGCTCTTCAATTTAAAAAAAAATCACTCGGCGGTTCACCTGTACGACAAAGTGACTCACCCGGCAGGTTTCGTTTTTGTCTGTTTTTTTATTTTTCTATTTTTTGTTTATTATCACTAGGTTTGGTCATCTGGCCGGAATTATTTGACTGTTTGTATCTGAAAATCCCCGAGAATTGTATGCGTCTCATTTACCAGGATGGGTTCTGATTGTGCATGCACCATTTGACAGTATGGTCAAGTTTCATTTTCTTGTGAAATATTCTGTCATATCAAGTCTTTTACATCTTTTGCGCTAGATTGCAACATTCGCTAACTTTGCGTTAATTACCATTATATTTATTATTATCATTATTAGTAGTAGAAGTAGTAGGAGTAGTAGTAGAAGTAGTATCTTTGTTATTATTATTAGTAGTAGTAGTAGTAGTAGTTGTAGTAGTAGTAAGGTGGAGTCTAAAAAATCAAAAAATTAACAAATCATCGATATCAAATTCTATATTTTTAAATATGCTTACGATATTTGCCCTCGATTGTATCTGAATTTAATTTTCTTTGGTTTCTAAGTATAATTCGACTCTCTCTCTCTCTTTCTCTCTCTCTCTCTCTCTCTCTCTCTCCACACACACACACACACACACACACACACACACACACATATATATATATATATATATATATATATATATTGAAAAAGTGGGTAAAAGATTGAAAAAATACCATTCAGCAAATTCAATAAATTTTCATTTCTTTGACTTGAACGAAAAGTTCGTTGAAAAACAAGTTATAAAGGGTGGTTTCTTTTGCCAGAAAAGGTCATTTCAGTTTGAGTGTAAATATTCTCCAATATTTATTTTACAAAAAAAATTCATGCATTAAGTGTAGCAGTTTGCATTGTCTATATAAATACCCTTTGTATATATATATATATATATATATATATATATATATACCCCTTTTTCATGAATGCACCTTTCCACATAGAGATCATGGGGACAAACTTGTCCAGTCGCTTGACCCCAAGGCAACAAATCGTGAAGGAGGATTTAGCACGCCGTTGTTCTTTTCGAAAGGAACGTTTGTAGGTGAAAATACCAAAATTTCAACGTCAGTAAAGGTCTTTATATAACATACCCAAACAAAAGTTTTATACAAGGTACCCTCGCAAATATTTTTATGCTACTTACCCAAGTAAACGTCTTTATAGAATGTACTCTCGTAAATGTTATGTAACGAGTGGAAGCAAACATATTACAACGTACTCTCGTAAAAGTCTTTATACAACGTACCCTCGAAAATGTTTTATAGAACATAGCCAGATAAACACATTTATGCAATGTACCGAAGCAAACATTTTTACTATGTAGTCGACAACAATTCTTTATACAATGTAGCCAAGTAAATATATCTATACTACGTACACATGTACCCAAGTAAATATATTCATACACCTTACCCAAGAAAACGTTTATATACAACGCACCCGAATAAATGTCTTTGCGCAAAGTACCCTCGTATATATATTCATATCACATAACCAAGTAAAGATATTCACACAACGTATCCAAGTGATCGTCTTTATACAACGTACCCAAGTAAACCTCATTATATAATGTACTCTCGAAAATGTCTTTATAAAGGGTACGCTTGTAAATATCATTATTCAAGGTACCATTTTAAAAGTCTTTACACAACATACACTTGTTAAAGTTTTTGTATAATGTACCCACGTAAACAACTTTACACAATGAACCCACCTAAACATCTTTATACAAAGTACCCTTATACATGTTTTAGACAATGTACTCTCCTAAACGTCTTTATACAACGTTCTATGAAAACGTTTTTATACAATGCAACCAAGTAAACGTTTTCGTGCAACGCACCCTTATAAATGTTTTTCTACAATGTACTCTCCTAAACATCTTCATACAAAGTACCCTTATACATGTTTTTCTACAATGTACTCTCCTAAACATCTTCATACAAAGTACCCTTATAAATATTTTTCTACAATGTACTCTCCTAAACATCTTCATACAAAGTACCCTTATAAATGTTTTTCTACAATGTACTCTCTTAAACATCTTCATATAAAGTACCCTAATAGATGTTTTTCTACATTGTACTTTTCTAAACATCTTCATGCAAAGTACCCTTATAAATGCTTTATACAAGGTACTCTCTTAAATGTTTTTATAGAATATACTCCCGTAAACGTCTTTGTACAAGGTAAACAAATGAAGGTCATTATACAACGTACCCAAGAAAACATTTATACAGCGTAATAAAAAAAAACGCCTTTCTACAACGTACTCTCTTACATGTTAAATCCAAGTAAATATCTTTATTCAACTTACATTCGGAAGCATTTTTATATAATGTACCCGAATAAAAGTCTTTATACAACTTAATTTCGAAAACATATTTATAGAATGTACCCTTGAAAACGTCTTTATAAAACATACCCTCGTAATCATCTTTATACAACATACTTTGGTAAATTTTCTAATAAAATATACTTTCGTAAACGTTTTTATACAAAGGACGCTCGTAAATACCTTTATACTACGTACCACGTGAATGACTTCATGCAAGGTACCACCATAAATGTCTTTATACAAGGCGCTATCATAAACATATTCATTCAACCTACTCTCGTAAACATATTTATAGAATATATCTTTGTAAACGTCTTTATATAACCTATTTTCATAAACATATTTATAGAACGCACCTTTGCAAACGTCTTTATACAAACTTCTTACGTAAACATTTATCGAACGTACCTTTATAAAATCTTTAACAACCTATTCTCGTAAACATATTCATAGAACGTACCTTTGTAAAGGTCTTTATGCAAACTTCTTTCGTAAACATATTTGTAGAAAGTACCTCTGTCAGCATTTTTATACAACGTACCCAAGTAAACTTCCTACATCGTTCCCAAATAAACCCCTCATCACTGCTTCCCCAAGCAAATACCACATAGCTTTCCCAAATAAACATTTTTAATACAGCGAAACCAATTAAAACGTAGATAGCGTATTTAAGAAAAACGTTTTCATACATTTCCCAGCAAATATTTAATAAAGAAAATCCAACCGTAACTCTTTATGCAACTTGTTCAAGCAAATACAATTTATACTAGTTAACATGAAATCGACAAAAACACTTAACTTTGTGATAAAAATGATTTTTACTCGATTTAAACATTTCCTTTTCCAAACTATGGATTTTTTTTTTCTTTTCTTTTCAAAATATTTTTTTGAGAAGAACTTTATCTTTTTCAAAAATTCTAATACTTGTCAAAAATACGCATTTCAGATACTTTGTAAATATTTTAACGCTATCCCGAATGGATCCATTTACTAAAGCTTCTTAACACTAGAAAATGCACAAATATTTCTATCGTAGTTTTGATAATCGGATCACCAGTCGTACGAATTTCACTTTCACTTGTACGGTAGGCCACAAAGATAGAATTATGTAACCAACTATAAAAAACAGTCAGAGCTGTATGACGTTTATTGCTATTGGCAGCCAACAGTCAGATTTTAAAGGATATTAGCGGTTTCCGTAATCACCAAGAAGTTACGATTGAATAATTATAGTAGAAACTAACTTCAAGACAATTATTAACAGAAATGCTGTTTTTTCTCTCTATTCGTTTTTCGTCTTAGACATCAACGATATTTGGTCAATTCTCAAAGACACGCAACAGAATTTTCGACTGTTTTATTGTAGGACTACTGAAAACCCTACACAAGTTTTATTTTTGTAATAGCCAAGAAATTTCATTGATGGTTCCTCGTAATCATTATTGATTTGTCACAAATATTTTTCATCTTATTACGGTTGCGATCAGAGATCGTTATTTTATAAGCCTCCTAGAATGAGTAATGCAAGTACAAAGTTTATCAGAGGTTTATTGAACACTTCCACTTCTGGCCACTTACTAAACAGTCGAAGAATAACGATCTGAGAGATGCAATAAAAATCAACCGCAAAAATAGTCACAAATAAATAATCATAGCAATGTTTCGTCTAAGAAATTTGCTGTCTCTTATATCTGATGTTATAAAGAGTAAGCAATAAAGATCGTGACATACAATATTTCTGTGTTAAATATTACGAGAAAGAAGACGACACAAAGTACTTGTACTTACGAGAAGACAGTTATTTTTGTTTGATATCAGAGTTTTCTTTTTTCTAGACCGGTTACCATACTAAGGTTAAAGAGCCCAGTCTCCCCAACTATTTACTCATAGGTACAAAAAGAGTTGGACAAATACTTTTTCAAAGGGTATTTATGTTAAATGAAATACAAACAACCTCTCCCGCGATTTGAACTTGAGTCAGCGTGTCCATTTCCTCAGACGATAAACGTTACACCACGAGTGCTTCCGTTATAGTAATCGGAAAAATAAGGGAGATAACTGTATTGATTATTTCGGGAACTCCTTCTAATAAACTTTCGGAGACAAACTATTAGCGATGTTATTACTGAAAAATAAGCTTCTAAGGATACAAACTTGAATTCATTTCTCAGATGGAGAGTTCATCATTTTTGGTTTGTGATGCTAAAAGCCGTAAAATAACGATCCAAAATTTGCGATGAAGAGCTACAAAAATAAGGTAAATTATATTGTTGAAAAATAGATATTTTGTGCATTTTTTTCATTATTAGGCGACCAAACTATTGATGTATCATCTTTATGGCTGTGGCCTTTGAGATATGCTTGATATTTTGATGAAGCATAATCAAAAACACAGACAAACACGCCCAGTCATATATAGCCTTATCTTCAGCAAGCAAACTAAAAGTTTGATCCTATTCATTTTAGGCAGTTCTTCATTAGAGTTTATAAAAGCTACGGTGCCTTTGATAAGGGTACACATTGTGACTTATTTTCTTTCCCTCTCTCTCTCTCTCTCACTCTCTCTCACTCTTTCACACACACACACACACACACACACACACACACACACACACACACACATACACTCACACACATGCACAAACACAGACATGCACAAACACAGACATACATGGTAATATTTTCAGGACTCCACTCTTGAAAATCGATATGAAAATATAACTACGGTAAATGTCCTCAGAGCCTGAAGACTACATAACAACCACAAGTGATATTATCCACGAATATGTCGGGATATGTTATAGCTAATATTATCTTTCATTAGAAACGAGAAATTTCATATTTCAGTTGAGTATAAAATATATTAAAAAAGTAGAATAAAGATGTGATGAAATACATTTTTTCTTTTTCTTTACGTTATGGTAGGAATAAAAAAAAATCAATTTATATATCTGTACGATTCTATTTAGCATTTTGTCGTGGTATTTTTGACAAGATAAAGTTTCAATCAAGATTTCGTCGTGTCTAAAACGAATAAAAAATAATTAATGCTTATGAAAACGATGCCTGGATCCGAAAGACTTGATACTGAAGTAAATAAAAAAAAGTTGGCGACCATAGTCGAGGGTAACCCGAAGGCCCCCTTTTCGATAGCTACTACATCAAAGTGTAGGGGAGGGCGCTACTCCTTCCCGGGATTGCTCTACTTTACCCTTGATCCGTACCTTATAATGCTGAGTGTTAGGCAAGGAGGCATCAAGTACCATTTTTTGAGTCTTTGGTATGACTCGACCTGGGATTGAACCCAGGTCTCCCGGGCCATTGGCGAACACTCTAACCGCTAGGCCAAACAAACAAACAAAACAAAACAAAAAATAACAGAAAAACAATAACAAGAATAAGCAAAAAACAATAAAAAGCGCTTTGTCGTCCACGCGGGACATAAAGAACACAAGGTAAGTAAAAGTAAAGTTGGCGACTATAGTCGAGGGTGACCCGAAGGCTCCCTTTTCAATAGCTACTACACGGAAGTGTAGGGAACGGCGTTACTCATTTCCTTGGATTGCTCCACTTTACCCTTGATCCATTCCTTATCATATTTACCAACCCCTCCGCTCAGGCAGGATATGACACAAGGTCAATTTTTAAGCGGAGTTTAACAGGTTTGAATACAGAGTATTCTTTCTCCTAGACTAGTTGCCTCACCAAGGCTGAAGAAAACAGTCAGTCCTACTATTTACCTATAGATGGAGGGAGAATAATTGGATTCATACCTTTTGCAAGGGTATTAGTGCTATGTGAAATGCAATCAGTCTCGTCCAGGATTTGAACTCGTGTCACCGTGTCTATTTCGTTCGACGATAACTATTACACCACAGGCACCTCCTTGATCCATACCTTATAGTGCGGAGTGTTAAGCAAAGCGGCATCAAGTACCATTTTTTGAGTCTTCCGAGCCATTGGCAAACACTCTAATCGCTAAGCCAATGAATAGTCAAACAAGAACATTAGTAGACTTATGATTCAAATACAAATGTTTTATTAAATCTCGGTGCTAAAAAGCCACAAGTTTAGAATTTGTCCTTCGCTTCTGTTAAGTTTGTATTCAAGTAACCTTTCTGCAACTAGCAAAATGCAACACGAGAGCATTTTTAGAAGAGTACAGCTGGTTTGAATTTAGTTTTCTTTTTCTACACCTGTTGCTATTGCAAGGTATAAAAGAACTGTCGTACCATTTGCTGGGTGGAAAGTACAAGTGCTAGATACATGCCTTTTCTATGGATAGTAGCAACCAACTTGTTTAAGAATTTCAATTCGGGTCGTGAGTTTCTATTCCAAAGACGATTACGGTTGTTTGGTTTGGTGTGGTTTGTTGAGTTTTATCGCATATCAACTTTTGTTGGTTATTTAACGCCAAATCCATTTTTATGTGAATAATCTGTTCTATTTAAAACAATTCAGTTTAGCATAAGTACACAGTTTAACTGTCAAAAACATTTCCATTTCCAACTATTCAAGCGGTTATATGTAACAATGCAGTTAAGTGTAAATACAGTTTTAATGTCGAAAAACAGTTCTATTTCAAATGATTCAGTTAAGCATAAGCACGCAGTTTTAATAAGTACGTTTTAATAGTGAAGAACATTTCTATTTCAAGCTATTCAGTTTGCTCAAACAATTCATTTTAGCATAAGTATGCTGTTAGTTCTATTTCATCCATAGATAGGGCCCTATCAGGTGCTACCACTCCGGGCCAGAGTGGAACTGGGAGCGATGGCAATGAAGGGGTACTCCGCATACCCCAAAGCTCCAGCACTGCTGGAACATCACCATCAGATTGTTTAGTGTCATATCCAGGACACTCGTTATGGGGGGGGGTCTTACCCCTATGCAGAGGTGCAGTCAGTGTATTCTACAGCCCCAGCCGACTGAGCAAGATTACGGTTGTGTCACAAGTTCAATGCTTCTATTAAGTAATTGAAACTTTTTTTTTCTTGACATATCAAGATTTTTTTTATATCGTTAACGTCAAAGTCTTATCTTTGTATTCCATTCTCAACACACTTTATAAAGTTTATATTTGTCTCTTTCTGTGAAGTTTTTGGTTCTACTGATTTTGTATTTACAACTGGAAAAAATTAAAGACTTCCCGGTCATAAAGAAAGGAGTTGGGTTTGGTTGAGTTTTGGTTAATGGCATATCAACCATGGTGGGCTTTTTGTTCTATTTGTCCTATAGATAGGACCCTATCAGGTAATACCACCCCGGACCAGATTGGACTTGGGAGCGATAGCAATGAAAAGGTACTCCACATTCCCCAAAGCTTCAGCATTACTGGAGCCTCACTATCAGATTGTTTAATGTCATATCTAGGAAACTCGTTGGGGAAGTCTTATCCTTCTGAAGAGATGCAGTCGGCGTATTCTACAGCCCCGCCCGACTGGACAGAAAGGAGTTGGGATTAATTAATCAAAAAGTTTTAGCATCGAAACTTGTAGAAATATGAAGTGAAGAAATTAAGGACGTGCAAACTAAGAATATAACGTGGAAAGAAAAAAAATAGTAATTAAAATACAAAAGATAATTGCTCAAAATGATATCTTTTTTATATAAAATGGCAGTGATTATTATCATTATTGTTACTCCTTAAGAGGTTTTCACACCAGCGTTAGCTGATGGTTTCTCACCGGAGTTTGAGTGACAGCAAGTCTCCTCAAGTCTCCAGTACTTTTCTCAGTATTCTTACTGATCTTAATAAGGCTGTAGTTTGAACGGTCCCTCCCCCTGTCCTTTTATTTCCAAGTCGACCAGTTCCCTTATTATTCTTTTGGGGATTGTTCCAAATGAACCAATAACTGTTGGTAACACCGTCACTTTCCATGTTCCATAGTTTTTTTTGCTATCAAGCAAATTCATGGTATTTATCTCTCTTTTCGCTTTATTCTAATTTTATTATGTAGTCTGCTAGGGCAGTAAATTTTACAATTCTCTAGGTTCTTCTCTTTTTTTTTTTTTTTGTCTATCACGAGTTCTGATCGTCAGGCCAACATTGGGTGATCTGTTTGTATATCAAAATCCCAGAGAAGTTTGTGCGTCTTATTCGATTGCACGGACTCTTTGTTGTGTTTATACCACTTGTTCGTATTATTATCATTATGAAGGTTAAGAAAACTAATGGATTTTGCGAAATATTAATTTCGGTTGAAATTGTTACAAAATGAAAATAAAAATAAATAAAAAATGAAAAAAAAAAACCCCAAAAAACAGAAATAAGTATCGAGAGAGAAAGTAAGATGAAAATCTGGTGGGAAAAACACACTGGGAGTAAAATAATAATGATATTTTTGTCGAGTTGATTTTGCTGTTCCGGTAGACAACAGAGTAAAAATAAAAGAAAGCGAGAAGATAATCAAATATTTTAACCTTCCTAGAAAACTGAAGAGACAGTGGAACTTGAGGGTGACGGTAGTACCAATCGTAAGAGGTGCGCTTGGAACGGTTGTCAAAGGCCGGGTAGAAAAAAAGACAGTGAATAGGAAATCAGAGAAGGAATGAAAACAGTCCAGACCACAGCATGGTTAAGATTGGCTCTAATCCTCAGAAGAGTCCTAGGGATCTGAGGAGACTTGCTGTCACTCAGACTCCAGTGAAAGACCACCAGTTAACACCATCGAGACAATCTAGTAGGGAGTATAATAATAATAATAATAATAATAATAATAATAATAATAATAATAATAATAATAAGAAGAAGAAGAAGAAGAAGAAGAAGAAGAAGAAGAAAGGAATGAAAAAGACGAAAAATAAAAATAGAAAAATGCTAGAAGAAGAAGAAGAAGAAGAAGAAGAAGAAGAAGAAGAAGAAGAAGAAGAAGAAGAAGAAGAAGGGAATGAAAAAGACGAAAAATAAAAATAGAAAAATGCTTGTAAAGAAGAAGAAGAAGAAGAAGAAGAAGAAGAAGAAGAAGAAGAAGAAGAAGAAGAAGAAGAAGAAGAATGTTCGCAACAAAACAAGCCTGAACGGGTTGTAAGAAGTCCTACAACAAAAGACTATGCAAATAAAAAACACGTCAGGCACGCACAGAAAATGTTTGAATAGACAAAAAAAAAAGTAAAGAAATGGAGGCTTACATAAAAAAAGGAATCAAATATAGTATTAAATTGGAAACAGGAGCGAAGCGACAAGGGTCTACGTGTCAGACACAATAGAAAACGTCTTTAATGGCTGCGATTCACTATCTATCAATGACGCACCACGTGTCTATCAACGTAGTGGGCTGAGAACCGTCGAGAGAAAAAAATCTTCAACCGCCACCTGGTGGCCGACGCTGTAGTAAAAACAAAACTTCGAAAGAAATTGATTGGTGGCAGCCATTAAAGTTTGTTCGGTTTATGCAGGGTGGTATTGTTGTTAACGAGATGAAAGAGGCCCTTCTTCCAATTTGACCCTTTCACCTGCCGGCGTTTCAATAACTGTCGCTTGTTTCATGCCATTAGTCCCAAACAAAGAGCAGACATTTACAATGATTATGTTGCAAAAGACAAATATTACCCTTTAGATTTTGCAAGTATTCCAAGTATGACTGCTTTCCGTTTTTCTTAATTAGTAAATAAAGTTACATATATATATATATATATATATATATATATATATATATATATATATTCAAACAATAAAAGTTCGTAAGAAAAAAGTAACCACTGTTACTACTGCAGAGCTGGTTAATAACCAAGAAACACGTCACCTCATGAACACTTGAGTTCGTTGCTTAAATGATATGGTGTGCATCGGACGAAAAGTGGCAAATTAATCAATCAATCCGTATATATATAATCATTTCGTATTGAAGATAAGCAATATGTATATATATATATATATATATATATATATATATTTAATTCATGGAATTTAGTGACAACCAACACTGTTATAATATATATATATATATATATATATATATAAAGTTCATCTTAAGTTTCATTTGTCTTATTCATAGCTTTTATACCTGCTCTGCCATAAGAGCAGCGAGCACTCGACTTTCTATTTTTGCAAAAACTTTCCTTATTTGCAGTTCTTCTATCATTATTTATCTATCAATCTATCTAAGTTTAAATGTCAAACAATTCTATTTGACCAATAGAGAGGACCAGATCAGGTGTTACTACTCTCAGACAGATTGGACTTGAGAAGAATGGCAAGGAAGGGGTACTCTGCATTCCCCAGAGTTCCATCATTATTGGAGCCTCACATTCGGATTGTTTAGTGTCATATCCAGGGGAAATCCTATCTCTCTGCGTATCTGCCTTTTGGGATTATTTACTAACATGGCTCTCCTTGTCGAGGAACAATGGTAGTAGTATTTAACCCATAGTTTGGGGATAATAAGAGGGGTTCATATTTTTTCCAAAGTTATTAATCCGAAAGTAAACCTCATAGCGCGACTGGCTTTCAAACTTGTTTACTGTGACATTACAGTCTATCCTGTTAGCCACTACACTTAGGAGGTCTCCTTCCTAATTTCTTTTATGATGTAGAAATGCCATTCACTGGAAAAAAGGCGTTTAAACATCAAATTTTAAGTTTTTTCTACATGTTAAAATTTGAAATCATTTGAACGAGAATTCGTCGACAATTTATTACAAAACGAAATGACACAATTTAAAAGAAATTACTCTCTCTCTCTCTATATATATATATATATATCTGGAAGACCATCTATATATATATATATATATATATATATATAGCAGCCTATTGGTCTAGTAGGTAAAGTGTTCGCCAATGACCCGGGTAACTGTAGTTCAATCCCAGGTCGAGTCATGCCAAACTCAAAGGATTGTACTTGCTACCTTCTTGCTAAACACTTAGCATTGTAAAGTACGTCTCAAAGGTCAAGTGGAGCAGACCAGGGTAGCGCCCTCCCCTACAGCTCGGAGAAATAGATATTGAAAAGGGAGCTCTCAGGTCATCCTCGACTACGGTCACCAACGTTTCTTATATATATATATATATATATATATATATATATGTATAACATAATAATGAATCAATATATACTAGTTTTTTTTATATATATTATAGATGTGACCGCTGGTTATATAGTGTCTTTACACGGTAATCAACATTTTTTCTGCCAGATGATTGGCATTTAAAGACGGCATGAAACCAGTTATCGCAAATAAGCATCCATGCTATTAAATATATATTTAAAAAAACAATATATATTTATTTATTATTATATTATATAATAGCTCAATCACAGATATTTAGCACTGTCTATATCATAACACATTTGGTTTACCACTGACCGACCAAGTGGGATAGTGACAACCGTATACAGTTGTAATATATATATATATATATATATATATATATATATATATATATATATATAAAGGTATTCTCTTAGAGAAAATTGGGGTAACACAGTCTTCTGCTCATGTAGTAAAGCGTCAGGCTTAGCTAAACTTAGTATGTATCAATCTGTCGATGTTATTTTTAAAACCTGGTTGGGAATAAAGCCAGTTGTATGTATAAATCTGTTTCCAGGTCCAAGATATAAAAGTCAGGGATTCGAATGGCAATTTTTTTAAAGGGAAGGACAGGCTCGGTAAGTTTTATCCTTTACCAAGCTAAGCTCAATAAAAACTAATGAATATGAAATCATTAATTGAAGCAAATTTGCAGTCATATTCAGGTCATGAAAACTCGAGTGTTGTGAAGAGGGAAGAGGCAAAAGGAAGAAAATGAATGTCAGATGATGTAGACGACAATTGATGGTACAGAATTATTTAAATAACATCACACACACACACACACACAGATATATATATATATATATATATATATATATATATATATGTATGTATAGGTTATCTTTGTTCACATTTCATGAAAGTATCTGGACCAGCCTATGAAATTTTCAGCCGTATATATACATATATATATACATATATATATATATATATATATATATATATATATATATATATATATATCCGGCTGAAAAGTTCATAGGCTAACCAAGTTACTCCGTTGAAATGTGACCAAATAAGGTTTATTTTTCTCTAGCTTCTATGGGCGTCGCAGTTCTTGGAACTCATTGGTAAAAAAGTCATGAACAGCAAATATGACGTCACATTATCGTTTCAGCCGTTGAACTTTTCAGCCCATCCTTGGATATGTGATAATTTTTGAACGCTGTAAGTATGAAAATAGCAAAGATTTCAAAAGAGAGAAAGAATTTTTTTTTTACAGATCTCAAATTTTTTGTGCTTCTATGGGTGGTTGCAGCCAAAAGATAGACTTCTTTTTCTTCTTCTTCTCTATTTTTTGTATACTGTTCACTGTCTTAATTGTTTTTTCCTTTCCCTGTGCATTTCTACTTCACCCTCCTTTTTCTCAGCTACTCGTCTCATTTTCCAACATTTCTTGTTTTTTTTTGTCTTCTTGCTTTTTATAATCTTCTTCTTCTTCTTCTTCTTCTTCTTCTTCTTCTTCTTCTTCTTCTTCTTCTTCTTCTGCTGCTGCTGCTGCTGCTGCTCTATTTTTATGCTTACTTTTCACTGTCTTGGTATATCCACTTTCTTTATTTTTCTCCCTTCTTTTTTCTCATCTACCCGTCTCTTTGTAGTTTCCACTTTTTCTTCTCTCTCTTTCCTTATTTCATTGCTTTTTTACCATTTCCCTTGTCGTTTTTTAATCTTCTTTTTCCTCTTCTTCTTCTTCTTCTTCTTCTTCTTCTTATTATTATTATTATTATTACAAGCAATTTTTTACATTCGCAAATTTTTTTCTTTTTTACTCACCTCAACCTTATTTTCTTCTTTTTGTTTCTATTAATTAATTACACGTTTTCTTCTTAGTCCAATTCGTCTGTCATTCTTTATACTCGTCTCTCTCCTTACTTTCTTCAGTATCACCTTCCTAATGCTCTAAACTTGTTTTCTTCTTCTTCTTCTTCTTCTTCTTCTTCTTCTTTAATCTATTTTTTTCTTCCCCTCAACTTCTTCCATCGACTTTTCATTTACTTATTATTTTTTTTATTTTTTAATTTATTATTTCTTTTATTCTAACTTTCTTTTTAATTCCTCCTTCTCCTTTGACCCTCCAATCACTGCACCGCACTGGTTTTCCCGACCGCCCGATAGTTAGAGAAGGTTGATGGACAGAGTGGGGAGGTAGATTGTACGCCGGCCAGGCCCGGGATTTGTCACGTTCCCTTGTCAGTAATCAAGCCAGACTGAAGCCGATAATAGCAGCTTAATGAGACCGCCTGTGTCGATCGCCGCTTATCTCACCTCATTCCCCCTAAACCTTTCGACCAACCGGCCAGTCACAGAGACAGGGGCCCACAGACGGACGGACACAAGGTGCGCATGAGTGGGTGGGGCTGCGAGTTAGGAAGGGGTTTCTTTTCTGCCTGTTAAATCTGTTCTTGTTCTTATCTACGGCTTCCTTCGAACCCCGACCCCATCAGAATATTGTGTGTGTGTGTGTGTGTGTGTGTGTGTGTGTGTGTGTGTGTGTGTGTGTGTGTGTGTTACCCTCCTCCTTTCACAGTACGTCTATCTCATGAGTTGGTCAGGAGATCTAGTTGTCGGCTTAAACACTTCCTTCAAATATCTACCCTTGGCCGTTTTTTTATTAACAATTCCAACTAGTCCAGGTTAAAATCGTTGTAAGGATAACCCGAAACCGTGCTTTTTTTAGACATTATTTTTCCTGTAAGGGCATCATTGGTAAATGACCCAGGCTTTGGCCCGTTTACCAATTTTTTTTTCGCTTCCTAATGATATCAGGATCAGAAAAATAACGTCTAAAATGTTCGACTTCATGCTACCTTCATATAGCATTTAACCTGGACTAAAACACCAAAACCTTTTAGGGATTTTATTTGAGTTTTTTATCTTTTTTTTTTTTTACTTCCCTATCTTTTTCTTTTCCTTTTCATATTTGTTTTTTAATATTTGTTTTATTTCTCGTAGAGTCCCTCGTAGTATGAAATAGTTCAAATTCTTTATCATAAATTTTGAAAATTTAGTCATGTTTAGGAATTTCAAATTGAAAATATTCGAATGAATACAGGGGCAAGTGATGGTTATTTCACATAGCAATAATACCTTTGGGAAAGGTGTGAATCCAATTATTCTCCCTCCAGCTATGGGCAAATAGTAGGGCAGACTAGGTTCTTCAGCCTTGGTGAGGCAACTAGTCTAGGTGAAGGAAAACTCTGAATACAAACCTGTTAAACTCCGCTTAAAAATTGACCTCATGTCATATCCAGCCTGAGCGGAGGGGTTGGTAAATATAGATGGTTATTGTCGTAGAAAATAGACACGGCTATTCGAGATCAAATCCTGGGCGTGGCTGTTTGCATTCTCCTTGGGAAAAATGAGAATCGGACACACTAACAATGGTCTGCTAATCTAGTTTGCTAACTATTATATGTGCATCCGTAATTTTATTCATAATTACGTGCATATGGGCTTTTGGATGTATAAATATGTGTGCGTGTATATCTGTATTTATTTTCTCATCCATTCTCATATATATCTTTATCATATAAGAAACGCTTCGAGAATAAAACTTCTGATTTATTTTCGAAATTGAAAATGCATAGCCAATAGTAATGACTGTGTTGTTTACAGTGTTTTTAATGTCTAAATTTGCCTATATAACTGTGTTTTTTGTTCCTTATTGTCGTTTCCATGAAAATTAATGAAATTAATTACAGAGATCATTTTATATATATTCATGTTTGCAGTATCAGGTCGAACCATCAGCACGGATATCCCTGACCCTTTCTCACCACCCCTCTCTATTGTCCATCGCTTCCGGCAGGTCTTCAGGGCTACTTCCTGTATCGGCACAGAGCTGTTGTATGTAGGTTCAAGCTGGACGTCCTGCCTTTGCTCGTCCATGTGAACGGGTCCACTGGTATATGTCGCTTATGAGTTCGTTCCTCCTTCTCCAGCAGTGTCCCGCATGTCTGGTTCGTCTAACTTGGATAGTTTTCGTGATGGGTCGCAAGTGGCGATACAGCTGCTGCTTTGTGGGGTGCTGTCTCCAAGACTTGTTCAATATTGCTCGCAGCATTTTTGTACAGTTACTATACGTCCATGTAGTTCAACTATACAGCAGTATCGACATGACTACTGTTTGGAAAAAAACTGCTTTTTATTTTATCGGTCAGGTCTTGCTTCCATATGACCGATAGCCTATATATAGCTGTCCATGCTTTTGCTAGTCGCATGTTGATCTCTGTCTAGGTTGATAAGACACTGCTTTCTAGGTAGGTGAACTTGTCTACTAGTTTCAGTGAGCAACTTTTTAGGGTGGAGATGTCGCCTCTTTGGTTAAAGCCCATATATTCCGGCCTATGCTTGCTGCTGCTCGTTCCAGACTATGTGGCAGGGTTTTGGCTGGGGCAGGTGCATTTGCCAGAAGCGCTATGTCATCAGCGTAGTTGGCGACCCTAATTGTTTATGTGGGGTACCTTCTGCTTCTTTCCTTTGTTAGCTTGAAACTGTTTTATTTTATTTTATCTATAGATGTTCTAAGCACGTAGTCTAGACAGATGATAAAGAGCTATAGGATTAATGTGTCTCCTTGCAGTACACCTGCTACAATGTCGAAGTAGTCTGTGTCTCCATCCAGGGAACTGATATTCACTTTTGTGTTTCTATATCGCATCATTATGGCAGCGACGGTTTTTTTTTTTTGTGGTAGGCCATAGGCGAATAGAATTTGCTCCATCTTTCCTCTGTGTATGGAGTCGAAGGCCTTGGTAAAATCGACAAATAATATTGTTGCCTCTAGGGTTTTTGCATGTACAAATTCAAGAATTCGATGGATAGTCAAAATTTATGACGTTCTCGATCTATTCTTCTGAAAGCCATTTTTGTTCTTCCTTGAATATCTTCTCAGTTTTGGGTTCTATGAGGTTGCAAAGTAGAGCATTGTATATCTTGGCCGCTATGGATATAAGGGTTATACCCCGGTAGTTCTTGGCTAATCCGAGGTCGCCCTTATTAGGGAAAAGGAGGATGCATCCCTTCGTCCATCTGTCAATTGGGTTTTGATTATATACGGATTATATTACAGTATCGGAGCAGTAAGTCACCAAATTGCCTGGTCTTCCATACTTCTGGGGGTATTTCATCAAGCCCTGCTGCTTTTCTGTTTTTTATTTTGTTTAGTACCGAGTAGAGTTTTTCTTGTGTAAACGGTCCTAGTTTGATGTCTAATTGTTTACTTATAATTCTCGTGATTGGTTCATGTGTAACTTTCGGAGGGTTTCCGAGTTTGCAGTATAGATAATGGTTATTAAAGTTTTAAACAGATGTTATAAAGAACTGAATTTGTTAATTAAAGTTTTAGATCCGTTATTGATATGTACGTAAAGTTTGTGACCTTAGTCGAGGGTGACCCGAAGACTCCCTTTTCAATAGCTACTACACCGCGGTGTAGCGGGGACACGACTCCATTCCCTGGGTTGCTACTCTTTACTCTCGATCCTTACCTTAAAATGCTATGGGATAAGCAAGGCGGCATCAAGTACCATTTCTTGAGTCTTTGGTATTCCTTGGCCAGTGGTCTAATGAGTAGAGTGTTCGCCAATGCTTCGGGGTTCAATCCCATGTCGAGTCATACCAAAGATATTAAGATTAAGTTGTAGTAGTAAAAGTAAAGTTGGTGACCGTAGTCGAGGGTGACCAGAAGGCTTCCTTTTCAATAGCTACAACACCGAGGTATTGGAAAGAGCACTACTTCTTTCCATGGATTGCCCCACTTTTCCCTTGTTACGTACCTTATATCACTGAGTGTTGAGCAAGGAAGTATCAATTACCATTTTAAAGTCTTTGGTATGACGCGAGCTGGGATTGAACCCAGGTTTCCCGGACCATTGGGGAACACTCTACCCTCTAGGCCAATGAAAATGTCAGCCAAGTTGTAGTCTCATATAGTTTTAATGCAGTGTGGAAAATAACAATCCCATATACATAAATATACAACTGCAACCCAATGTGGTCGGAGACCTCTCTGAGAAATTTTTTAACCAGAAAGAAAAGAAATCGATTTGGATTTTGGAAGGAGAGAGTAGTATATTACAAATGTGTAATGGTGGAATTGAATGTTTGAAAAGAAGCGTAGATAAAAATTGTGTTATTTTCATGAAGAAATTCGACAAACGAATTGTTCGATGAGAACAGAAAAGCAAATATATTGTTATTGTTTAAAATAAAAGAGTCAAAAGATAAGTAAATTGTTTAGACAGGTCGCTGCGGTCCGGGGGGTTTGAAGTGAAAAAAAACGAATTCTGATCAAAGCCAAAACCTATCAATCATCAAAGGTGATTTAGTACGAAAATCTAAAATTGGAATAACCTACTTCCTAAAGTTGACTGTGAATTTTTTTTAATAATGCACGCCAGCAAAAATTTATCGAACTCTAAATTAGGAGAATATTGATATTTCCTTAAGCCTCGCCCTTCCCACTTCGCTGTGGAAAAGGTAAATTGCGACGGTTAGGAAACCCAGACAGAGAGACAGAGGGAAAGAGCAGTACGTGAGTTGTTGAGCAGTTCCCCCGAAGCTCTAAGTTTTTGACCTTGTACCAGGCTGCTCTGAGTAGAGAAAGCGAAGAAGCTGACCATAATACAACGCTGCGAAAAAAGCAAAGAAGCTTAACATAATAAGCTTTTGTAATTTATTACCAAGGATTGAGGAACACAAACATATCCACAATTTGATATTGACTTGTACCAGACTCTGAACAATAAGAATGGAAAAGCCGAAAATTTATTCGAGTAATGGATAGACTGTTGATTCGTGAACTGGTCTCGGACTAAAACTTACCACCTCCGGGATGGGGGAATATATGTATCCTTTTCGAATGACATTTTTTTACGAGCTAAATATTGTTATTTTTGCAAGCCGTGTTTTGTTCTCTGTGTTTTGGTTTTGACTTTTTTTTGCTTACTTAATTGTGCGGTCTCATCCGTCTACTCTTCAAGAGGCAACTCCAGAAAGCGATTAATCTGTTATCAGAATCTAAAAAAGAACATAACGTGGGTAGATAATAGATTAGTCGTATCATCCGTCCAACGGATCAGTCTGCGGATTTGAAGCGGAATCACTTCCGTGTTTGATGAAGACGGCTGTACCGACAGACACTATTTTGTATATCAAGTCACTTGTAAAGTGTCAATACGCAATTTTCTCTTTCTGGGTTTCTATTTCCCTTTCTCGTTCCCTTTCACTCACGATCTTTTTCTCTCACCGACTCTCTTTTTCTCCCTCTTTTTCTGTCTCGCTATCCCTCTTGATAGCTGGCTAGCCAGCAGGATAAGTTGATAGATGTGCGTGCACACGCGCGTGTGTGCGTAAAATACTCGCTATTTGGGATATATTAATCTTTCTATTCATGGTAATGTATGTTTTCATATATATATATAACAGTTTATATGATCATTAAAAAGAGTGCTTAATAGGTTTGGTTTGGTTTGGTTTTATTGCACGTCAACCTTTGTAGGTTTTTTGATTCCAAATACATTTTTATACATGAAATCGGTTCTAATTCAGCTTAACATAAGTATAGATTTTTGCTTACTCACAGTTAGATGTCAAAACAGATCAATTTCCAAAAATTCAGTTTATCATAAGTACACAGTTTCAATATCAAAACCAGTCCTATTTCAAACAATTCAGTTTAGCATAAGTATATAGTTTAGTTCTATTTGAGCCATAGGTACTACCACTCCGAGCCATAGTAGACCAAGAAGCGATGGCAATGAAAGGGTACTCCGCATTTCCCAAAGCTCCAGCAACAATAGAGCCTCACGATCAGATTGTTTAGTGCAATACTAAGGACACTTTTAAGTCGGTAGATTCTACAAACTCAGACAGCTGAAGTTTGGTTATTGACATTGAAGTCATCATTCAATAACTATGCAAATATGATCTTGCAGGGGAATATTTTAGCCCAGACTTTATATATAGTAATTTATAAAGCTTTTTTCTTAGATGTGACACAAGGCCGAGTATATATATATATATATATATATATATTTTAATGAAACATTTTCGTACATTTATAAATAAAGAGTGCTCAATACAAATGGTTGTGAGAATGTAGATTTAAGTTTGGATAGTGTAAACACGGAATCATCGTTGCATGGTGATTGTCATTTTCTCTCGTCTATATAATAATCAAACGAAGAGACTCCTAAGAGCTCTCTCTCTCTCTCTCTCTCTCTCTCTCTCTCTCTCTCTCTCTAAATATATGTATAACAATTTCACTCATTCCCTCTCTTCTTCTCCCCCACTCTCATTCACTGTAGTTACAAGAGAGCATCGTATAACAGCATTTAATATATTTCCCCTTATATTCTAGTATTTCTTAATTCTGTTTCTCTTTTCAGATTATTGTTTAGAAATAGTAAACATTTTGATATATTTAACCAGCTATAGGAAAATCAAGCTGTGGATGATGGAGCAGATCTTTTCAGTGAAAGTCATAAGACACAAACAGATTTCTTCCTGTGAGGGTTCCTTAAGGACAGCGTTCAGCAGAGTAACCCTTGCACCATTGAAGGTAGACATCACTGAGAAGATTCAAACGATCACTCAGGAGGAATGTGCATGCATTATCAACAACTTTAAACACAGTATTCAATAGTGTCTTCATCAGAATGGCGGACATCTGGAACATGTACTCAATAACTCCTCATCACGTTTTTGGTTCATGTTCGAGACTGAATGGTTTAGTTTGTTTGTTTGGGTTTTTGTTTTGTTTTGTTTTTCGTTTAATGGCATATTAACCTCTGTCGGTTATTTAATGCCAAAGCTATCCTTCTCGAAAAACAGCAATGGTACTATTTAACCCATAGCTGGGAGGATAAGGGGGTTCATGCCTTTTACAAGGGTATTTATCCGAAAGTGAGCGTAATAGCGCGACTGGATTTCGAACTCGGTTACTACGATTCCGCAGTCCTGCGTGTTAACAACTACACCACGAGGATATCCCCGATAGGACTAATGTTTCATCATCATCATCATCATCATGTCATGCTGGTAGCACGGATATCCCTGACCCTCTCTCGCCACTTTTCCCTATCGTTCATCGCCTCAGGCAGGTATTCTGGACAACATCCCGTATCCTCACATAGTTGCTGAATGTATGTTCGTGCTGGTCGTCCTGCTTTTGCACGGCCATGTGTGGGGGTCCATAAGAGTACATCACTTATGAGTTCGTCCCTGCCTCTCATGCTAAAATGTAACCCTTTTACCTTTTAATAAATGTTATTTTTATAACTCTATCATTTGTGGTCTTTGATCAGTGTCCTATCATTTTGTTTCAAAAATTGTGTGAGACTGCTTTGACAAGGATGGCTTTGGCATTAATTAAACCATTAAAATTTATATGCTATTCAACAAAGAAATTAAACCAAACTAATTCATTTTTGATTACTCAAGTCGACTCCCCAAGAACAACAAAAAAAAATTCTTTCTTAGCAATCAATTCAATTCTAAAGTTACTATTACATTCATTTCCATCTTATTTACTCTCTAATTTTTCATAAACAAATAATTAACCAATCAGATATTATGCAGCATCGAAAAGTTCTGGCATTGTTTTTGATATCATCAGTTCCAAACCTCATTTGACATCTATCTTCTTTAAATATTTTTAAAATCAAAATCACTGATTTATCTACCAGAACACAGAATGAACACGAGTATGCATTGCTTGCTTGTATCTTTGATTATAACATCCCGACTCTAATATCGATATTAGAGTTAGATGATGCTCAAGACTAAGAATCAATATTCTTACAGCTGAAAAGGATTTGCCAGTAAATTCTTTTGAATAGCCATGACAGCTTACTTGAAAGTTAGTAAGCACGCATAAGAGAAAGTGAACGCTTCGATCTTAACAAGAAGATCAAAATACTGTCACTTTACGTCTATATTAGAAATGTTATTAGTTGAAAGAAATAGAAATACTTACTATTTGATTTATATTTGCTAAAATATTGTTGTAAAAAACGGAGCTGTTAGTTTGAAATTCAGCATTATAATACTAGCGAGGCTGAAACCATCTGCTCTAGTGAGAAATATGTGAATGTTTCTGAATGTCTATAAACCGTAAATTCTTATGATAATTGGATTAACCGGGCACACTGCTAAAAAAAAAAAATTCGACATGCACCAAAACTAATAATGATCAGTAAGATTTCTTTCTTTTTTCTTAAGTAGATTTTAATATAAATTTTTAACAGGTTAGATAAATGCATAGGAGTCCACGAGGGATGAATTTAAGTGTTTACATTTATAAATCCCTTTACAACAGGAAAATTTAAAAAAAAAACGCTTGATCATGTCGGCTACTTGCCAGATATCGTTCTCCAAGCAGAATACCTAATTGGTTTTAATGACCACTAAGTGATGCGTCATTCAATTAAGACCAGTTCAAGACATGACAGTCATTTAAATGAACCAACGATGTTGAAATAAAAAGTGCAAATTCAGTGAAAATTCAAACATCTTTCTTAAAAAAAGAATATATTGAAATAATTTTGATCTTTTAGCAGTCTTTAATTCTATATATATTCATTTTTGAATGAATGAAAAAACTAGCAAAATATTTTGTCTTTGTGTACCTAGTGCAACTGTTGAGCTTTTCCAAGTTCGTATATTGTGGAATTTGGGTTTAGCTTGGTGTATTATTTACTAAGGAAATGGTGCATTTTGAATGGATGATGTGCTAATTTTTGTTGCAAACTCACCCACCTGAAACTTATTTTTCGTGCCCTCCAAATCCATCCTTTTCATTAGAAAATAATTCAATAATTAAAAGGTGAGTTTGTATTTCTAGTTATGAATTCTTTTCTCGTGTAAATTGTATAAAGCACTGGTGAGTCAATTATGTTTTGTCATTTAATTTTCAATTAATTTATTCATGGGTGAATGTAAATTCAATTTAGTTACAAACAGAGCATTAAGTAAAATGTTTTAAAGGCCTGATTTATGAAATAAGTTACTCGGCATTGAACATGTCCTCCTGAAACTTTTGTATTTTAACATTTTAAAATGTTAAAGTTCATATTATCAGCGTTTGCGAGTTAGTATATGGTGGAATCGGGGATTGGCCATCTGAATTATTTATAAAGCAAATAGAGAAGCAATTTGAACATAGAACATGGTGAATTTCAGCTCCAGCTAAAAAAAACAGCTTCTTAATATTGGTAAACTACCAACCAACCAGAATTCATCCAATCCATCCCTCTCATTAAAAAATAATTCGAGAATTAAAGGTCTTTTTGCTTTTTAATTTACCGATTCTTTTCTCATGTAAATAGCATAAAACTCTGATAAATTACTAACGTTTTTTTGGTTGGTTCTTTAGGTTTTATGGTATATGAACCTTTTTTGGTTATTTAACGCCAAATCCATTTTATACAAATAAACAGTTCTCTTTCAAACAAATCAGTTTAGCATGAGATCATAGTTTGTCAAAAAACATTTCTATTTCAAGCTATTCAGTTTAGTCAAAGCAGTTCTATTTCAAACAATTCAGTTTAGCATTAGTTTAATCTCAATGTCAAAAATAGCTCTACTTCAAACAATTCAGTTAAGCATAAGTACGCAGTTTTTTTTTCTATTTAGCCTATAGATAGGACTCTGTCAGGTGCTACCACTCCGGACCTCAGTGGACCTGGAATGATGGCAATGAAGTGTTGCTCTGCATTCCTCAAAGCTCCAACATTACTGAAACTTCACCATCATATTATTTAATGTTATATCCAGAACACTCATTGGGGAAGTCTTACTCCTCTGCCGAAGTGCATTCCGTGTATTCTATAGCCCCAGCCGACTAGGCAAACTTATGTTTTTTTAATTCAATATCTAATTAATTTATTTGGGAATGAATAGAAACTACAAGGGCTGCATCAAGGGAAAAGTTTGAGAAGTCTTGCCTTTACATCATATAGAATTTGAGAAACACTCTCCAGTTTCATCCGGGGTGTCCTCGTGGCGTAATGGTTAAAGCGATGAACTGCGGAATCGTAGTACGCGAGTTCGTACTCCAGTCGCGCTATTACGTTCACTTTCGAGCAAATACCCTTGGGAAAGGTATGAACCCCCTTATCCTCCTAGCTATGGGTTAAATAGTACCATTACTGTTCTTCTTGGAGAATAGCTTTGGCATTAAATAACCTACAAAGGTTGATAAGCCATTAAACAAAGAAACCAAACCAGTTTCATCCATTTTGAAATAGAATCGATTATTCCTTAGCCAAACTCACTATCTGTAGTTTAGAAAATGCAATGATCTACGGTAATGAATACATCTCACACATATTTCCATTAAAACGTTAACGAGAATATCTAAAATGTACATGCCTTTTCTAACAATTCAGAGACAAGAATTTTTTTTTTTAAATTTCGATCTATAATCTGGGTGATCAGTTGTAACAAAGATTTATTTGCTAATGTATAAATTGTAACTCTATCCTCTTCGTTTCCGGGCCTCTTCTCTGATCATTAAGCTCTACAAACATGCACGTCTGTTTGTTTTCTTTCGTGAATTGATGTGCTACCATGAAAGTAAATACTCTAAAATGGCTTTTGCTTTCCAACAGGGACAACCAGCGTCGGACATTAACCAAGAAACCCTTCACCAATGCAAAACCAAACCTGTCCTGGAGACTCTTTTTCGCTGAAGACGTGGACAGTCAAGTGAATTTGCATGAAACTGTCAATTCTCTGCGGGTTCAAAACTGACATATACGTTTTCTGGAATGGCAGTAAGTTTGAATGGAATATCAGAATACAGGTCTCTGCTTGAAACTTGTCTCAATGGATCCTTGGATATATTTGTAGCGTGTCATTTGCAATATGCAATTTGCAGCTTTGCTAGTTATTTTTTTTAAGTCGCAACCGGAATGTTTATGGCTCCATCACATAAGTTTGACTTGAAGAACGCTGTGTCCCACGCCACATCCAATTCCAAAAAACGAATCTTGCGTTTAAGAGATGGTGAAAAGAACTTTTCTGATGTCACTCAGTCTCAAGATAGAGTTGTGATTTTTTTTTACTCAACTCTTATTTTTATACACTTCGTCCAGAAATTATTAAAATGTAGCAATTTTCTTTTCATTGTTTTTGTGGGATTATTTTTAAATCATACCCAGATTTTTAATAAAATACTTGCAAATTGTTTTAAAGTGTTGAGGTATTTTTTTTAGGTTTTTTAATTTTTTTATTTATTGTTTTGCTTTGTCTTTTTTCTTTGTTGTTTTTAAAACATGAAATGATTGATTTCAGGAATGGGACAAGTCAGTATACTTTTTTAGAAACAAAACATCATTTAGCAGATAATTTTTCTGTATTGCCGCACTTTTGGTCATCCAAACTGGAAAGGTATTAATTGTCAAGGAATTTGACAATTTAGAGAGGAGAAATTAAAGGATTTCAAACCATATAGCGATAATAGTCTATTTCAGCTCTTCAAATATTGGATTTTAGCCGTGTGCTTTTTTCTGATCATAATTCCCCCAAAAACATTTTTTTATGGATGAAGAGTTTAAAGACAACGTATGTTACTTCATTATTTATTCGCACCAACACTATATGAGAGTATTGGTGAACAAAAGATGTCCATACTTACTGTACATGGCTTATTACAAACGCAATTTTCCAAACACCATTTGATAGATTTCCTATTGAAACTCTTACAATTTGTCATCTATTTAACGTAAAAATCTTCATTTTCTTAAGAGTTCGTTCCCAGGCTTCATGAACAAAATTGTGGATTATAGAGATTGACAGATATTCCGAAATTTTGTTGAATTTATTAGTGTTTTAACACTTACTAAAGTTGGCGATCGTAGTCGAGAGTGACCCAAAGGCTCCTTTTCGATAGCTACTACACCAAGATGTTAGGGAGGGCGATATTCTTTTCCTTGGAGAGCTCCACTTTAACCTTGATCTGTATTTTATAATGCTAAGTGTTAAGCAAGGTGGCATCAATTACCATTTTTTGAGTCTTTGGTATGACTCGACCTGGGATTGAACCCCGGTCTCCCGGGTCATTGGCGAACACTATAACCATCATGCTAATGTCCGGTTGACACTTACTAGAGATCAAGAAATGAGCTTTAATTACAAACTGAACTCATTAGAACATTAATCATAGAATAAAAGATATTAGAAATATATCTGTAGTTCATTTACACTTACACAATTATCCTTTCAGAATGAGATATTTCATCATCATCATGTCGTGCCACCAGCACAGATATCCCTGACCCTCTCTCGCCACTTTTCCCTATCATTCATCGCCTCTGGCAGGTCTTCAGGGTTACATCCTGTGTCCTCACATAGCTGCTGTATGTAAGTTCGAGCTGGTTGTCCTGCTTTTTTTTTTCTTTGCCATATGTAGGGGTCCATAGGAGTACATCACTTATGATATCGTCCTTGCTTTTCCAGCAGTGTCCTGTGTGTCTGTTTCGTCTAACTTGTATAGTTTTCGTGATGGGAGGCAAGTGTCCGTATAGTTGGTGTCTCGTGGGGTGTTGTCGCCAGGACTTCTTCAATATTTCTCACAACATTCTTGTGTAATTGCCGTCTAGTTTCTTCTCCAGCCGTTTAGTTAGCGTCCATGTAGTGCATCCATATAGCAGTATCATACAACCGCTGCCTGGAAGAAACTGTGTTTCATTTTATCGGTCAGGTCTGATTTCAATATGATCGAGAGCCTATTGATAGCCGTCCATGCTTTCGTCAGTCGTGTGTCGATGTCTTTTTCGGTTGATGAGACGCTACTTCCCAGGTAGATGAATTTGTCTACTAGTTTCAGAGAGACTCCGTCTAGTGTGGCAATGTTGCCCGTTTGGTTGTAACATATATATTCAGTTTTGTGTGCATTGACATGGAGGCCAATGCCTGCTGCGGCTCGTTCCAAACTATGCAGTAGTGTCTCTGCTTGATTAGGCGTATTCGTCAGTAACGCAAAAAAAAATGAGATACTTTAATCAACTCAAAATTAGACATTTTCTCTATTTTCTTATCATTTCTGAACAAAGATTATTTATTTTCAGACCTTTTTTTTCGTTCGTCTATTTTGTTACTTTTCCGGCAAAATGAGAGAAATTGGACATTTGAAATCCTCAAAATGTACACAGAATATGAATACTTAAAAAATTTTTTTTAATATTTATAGTTAAAAAACAAGGCATTATCAATATTTCATTCGCTGATATCCTTATCTCTGTTTTGATCACAATACATCGGCCATATAAGTGATATATATATATATATATATATATATATATATATATATATATATATATATATCAAAAGAATAAAAAAGTGGATACTCTTTTAAAAGTTTCAAATAGTTTTTGGACTAATATTCTTATCCTAGTTATCTTGGGAAGGATTGTCTGTCGTTCATTATATCAGTTCGTAACGAACTGATATAATATATATAAAGGATATTACGTTTGGAGTAAATCTGGATTTGATGGTTGTTGCGAAATTAAGGCCTTTGCTTATTGATATTTTCGTGTTTGTTTGTTCTATTTTCGTCCGAATAGCATGAAAAATAACGGCATTGAATAGTTTCAGAATTAGGATAGTTCCTTGAGTCGTGAGAACACTTCATCTTATAACTTTTTGCAACATTAGAGAATGTTGGAAAATATTATCATGGCTATTAAAGACATAAGAAAAAAAGCCACATTGTGAAATGGAAAAGTTTCATTTGTTTATCTGGGTTTAATTTGTTATTCAAGCTTTGAAGGCAGATGAATTCACATACCAGAAATTCTGTTGTTAGTCAATGTAGTTTCTGAATGTTGCCAACTGGTGATTTTTTTGTTTAACAAATATTTGTTTGTTTGTTTGTTTTGTTGTTTATTGGCATGCCAACCTTCCCGGGTTATTCAATGCTAAATCCATAATTCTAGAAGAACAGTAGTGGTGCTATTTAATCCATCGCTGGGAGGATAAAGGGGTTCATTCTTTTCCCGGGAGTATTTGTCCGAAAAAAAAACGAAATAGCATGACTGGAATTAAAACTCACTATGATTCCGCTCTCCAGCATTTTAAAAATTACGTCACGAGGACACACCCACTTTTATCAAATGATGACAAATAGTAATTTGTTATCAGTCAAGGATTTATAAAGTAGTTTTCCCAACATTTAATTCTTTCCTAATTACAAATATAACTGAATATTAATCACTGACTCCCACTAGACAGGATTTGACACAAAGTCTTTTTTAAAGTGGAGGTTTTAGTGAAAAGAAAGTCGGACATGAACCGAGACTCGTGCCCAGCTGGAGTATGTTGGTCATTTTCTCACTGGACACAATGTGAGCCAGGTGACCATGCTAAGACTTGGACGAATTAAGTGCAATATGAGTCCGGCTAGTATGGCTGCTCATAGCTTAAACCAAACTCAAAGATCTAGTGCTATGCTATGCTATGCTATGCTTGTCACTGATTTTTCACCCACTTCAATGACAATTCAAAAACAAGGCAACTGTATGCCTCGAATCTGTCATTGACCTTGAGTTCCATACAAATATAACTGACAAAGTTTGTTTTTTTAACTTTCTTTCACTCAATCTGGGTAATCGATCTGCTTGTATTTACGATCACTTTCTCTGAACTGTTCAGGAAAATGAAGATCACATCACTGATGCCTCAGTTTGAAACATCTGCGACAACATTCCATAGTGATGAGATGCAAACGTGGTTTTATCGTGACATTACGTCTTAGAGCGTACACATTGGTTGGTTTGCTTTTGGTAAGAGGCCGATATGGGAGTCAAAATAAAAGGCCAGGTATTTGAATGCAAAGTTCCTAGCCTAGAAAGCGGGATGTTTCCTTATAAAAGAGAGCTCAAAAAGTGCTTCAACTCAAGGTCATCATCATCATCATTGTCATCATGTTGTGCTGCTAACACGAATTTCCCTGATACTCTCCTGCCACCCTTCACGGCAGGTCTTCCAAAATACATCCTGTATCGGCACAGAGCTGTTGTATATAGGCTTTAGCTGGTCGTCCAATCTTTGCACGTCCTTGTGAAGGAGTCCACAAGAGCACATCACTTATGAGTTCGTCCTTATTTCTCTAGCAGCGTCCAACATGTCTGGTTCGTTTAACTTGGATAGTTTTCGTGATGGGTGCTAGGTAGCCGTACAGCTGCTGTTTTGTGGGGTTCTGCCTCCTTGACTTGTTCAATACGGCTCGTTGCATTCTTGTGTAATTGCTGTCAAGCATTTTCTCCATACGTTTACTTAGCGCCCAAGTGGTGGATCCATATAGCGGTATCTACACTACTGTTTGGAAAAAACTGTGTTTTATTTCATCGGTCAGGTCTGATTTCCAAATGACCGATAACCAATCGATAGCAGTCCAAATCTTTGCCAGATGCATGATGTCGGTCTCGGTTGATGAGACGCTGCTTCCGAGGTACGTGAACTCGTCCACTAGTTTCAAAGGCCCACCCTTCAATCAGGGAATTTTTCAAAGCTGGACAATGCATCAGCAAAAAATTGTCATCAAAATATCAAAGATGGCGATAACAGTTCTATTAATTCGTGAAATAAATTTTTAACAAGTAATAAAAATACAACTAATATTCTCCCTGGAAATAATACAGTCTTATTTATCTTCATTACTGAATTTTTCTTTTACTTCCATTATCTCATTTTATATAATTTTTCCGTGTTGTTATCATTTCCACAGTTTACATTTTTCGCTGACATGCAGGTTTCGTGTTTTTTTACTGTACCTGTGGTTACTAAATGGTTACCCATCTAAACACTAAACAGGCTCATCACTACTTAACTTCTTTCTTTCGTTGTTATTAACTGAGCTCCACTTCGTCTTGCACACAAGCCTCGTATTGCTTAGGGTATTTGCAGTTACTAAGTGTTCTCCCATTTAACTACTGAACAGGCTTATCGAGGATTATCTTCGATGATCTGGCAAAAATCGGTACTTCGTACGTGATTTGACTGTCAATTGATTTCTTAAACAGTTACTCATATATTTCTTGTTTATCGATGCTTAATTTTATTATGTTCGAATCTAATTCTTCATCGCCATTTGGCCAATATTTAAAATCTCTTCGCTCTCGTCTGATGCCGAATATTGAGTATGGAATAGTAATCAATACTAACTCACATCGTTTTTTTTTTTTTTTTACATCTATTTTGCATACGTACGTGTCGGTATAAGTCTTCCGTCGCACCAACCAGACGTGTATGGCACAAGGTCTTTTTTGGGTGGTACGGGCGCATGGCTGTAGCCCAAACACGCCAAGCATTCCCAAAAATGCCTCGGGCCCCGTCAGCATTCCCCTAAAAAGGTGCGCCTCAGGCACCAGGCAAAGAACTTAGAGCCTGGGGGAACGCCCCCCCCTGAGGCTCGAGGATGCCAGTTAAGGTTCGCCTTGACCCACTGTCAGCCGAGCCAGAACACACCCGACCTGATCCGTGTACCGACCAACGCAGTCGACCGTGGTATGTCCCAGCCCAGCGACATTCAGAGACTGTGCTTACCGCTGACTGACCCATTTATATATTCGCTTTTTCTAGTCATGTAAACTCCAGTAGCACGTTATATTTCAACTCTTGTGTTTGTTGGCTTGAGATCTATGTTCAAATCACACGGGCCACTATCGACACAATCTTCTACATAACACTTAACTTTGCTGGCCATGTCTGATCTAAATTGATCGTTAAACACTTGATGCATTCTTATACATAATATTTTTCCATTAAATAACCACAGAAAATATTAGGAATTCACTGTTTTGATAAGGATACATTTTTTTTCAAAATGTTCAAAAGGAAGTCTTCAGTGTTGTAATGGTTAACGTGCTAGATTGCGTCCTCGAAGGAGGTGAGTTCAAACTCCAGTCATGCTGTTATGTTTACTCTTGGACTAATACTCTTGGGAAAGGCATTGAACACTTTTATCCCCCTAGCTATGTATTAAAAGATATCGCTGCTATTTTTCTATAGATTTGGCATTAAATAACCAATGATGGTTGATAATCCTTTAAACAACGAAACCGAACCATGAAAATGTTTCATGCAGAAAACTGTTCGGGAATTCGGCAGACTGTTCTCGCCAAATTCTCTACAGGTTACCATTACATCATTTCTTATTAGCAGAATATTTTCTTTAACCACATCAAGGATCCAGACCCGGCTGAAAAGAATACATTTCGAAATACAGGAGACAAAATTATGTACTTCAATCTTCTCTCCGATTTTGCTGCTGCTGCTTTTGTCGTATATTTCGCTGGAAGACTTCTTTTTACTCATTTATTTCTTAGACCAGACAACATTGCCGATCTTTGTAGAATTAAGTCGTAATCTTCAATTTTCACGATTCTTGTAAGATCTAAGGTTTCGCGTCAAAAGAAAATAATCCGCATCTATGCCTATATTTTTGTTAACCTCATTTGTTGTTGTCGGCTGACATCCGTAGACATTTAGTTCCACTAAAGTAATGGGGTTGCAATGCGCCCCAAAATTAGTTTTTCTCTTTTTTACCTTACAACGACCGCATCTCTGCAGAGGGGTAAGACTCCCCCTATGAGTGTCCAATATATGACATTAAACCATCTGATGACGAGGCTCCAGTAGAGCTCTAGGGAATATATCCAGTAACGTATCATTGCCATTGTTAAGAGGTGCACTCTGGTCCGGAGAAGTTGCACCTGAAAGGGTCCTATTTATGGTTCAAATAGAACTGTTTGATATTTAAATTGTGTGCTAACAAATGACTTATGCTAAACTGAATTTTTAGAAATAGAATTGTTTGATCATTTAACTGCGTGTAAACAAACGAGCGATGATTAATTGAATTGTTAGCGATACATGTTAATATTTGCAACCATTTAACTGCAAATGAATGTGCAAACTTGAATAGAATTATAAGAGTTAGATAGCAATATTTGAAATCATTTAACTTTGTTGAAAAAATATCAATACTAGAGTGCAAAAAAATTATTTTTAAATCACTTAAAAAACGAAATTACCGACGAACTTATCCCTTGCATATCATGTATAACTAATTAAATATGTGTAAACAAATGACTGATGTTAAATTCTTATTGTGATATAAAAATACCTGAAACTGTGGGGCTCAGTCGGCGGGGGTCGCAGAATGTACCGATTGCTTCTCTGCAGAAGGGTATGACTCGCCCAACGAGTGTCCTAGATATGACACTAAACAATCTGATTGAGAGCCTGTAATAACGCTAATGCTTTGGGGAATGCGGAGTACCCATTTATTGCCATCGCTCCCAGGTCCACTCTGACCCGGAGTGGTAGCGCCAGATAAGGTGTCATCTATGGCTTAAATAGAACTAAACAGCATACTTATGCTAAGCCGAATTGTTTGGAATAGAACTATTTTTACATTGAAACTGTGTGCTTCTGCTAAACTGAATTATTTATAAATGGGTCAAATAGAACTAAACTGTGTACTTATGCTAAACTGAATTGTTTGAATTAGAACTGCTGATATGCATTAAAATGGATTTGGTATTAAATAACCTACAATGGTTTATATGTCATAAAACCAAACCAAACCAAACCCAGAATGACTTAATTCTGCGTTAAATTACTCGAAAAGGGTTGATACGTCGTAAAACAAAACAACTAACGAACCAACTATTTAACTGTGTGCAAAAACATGTGCGCAGGCTCGTTTAAAAATGTTATAAAAATGTATTTACAAATCAAATTTAATGCTTATGTATAAAAAGAATTTGGCATTAAATAACTGTTGTGTTCTTCAGATAAGACCGGTGGAAGAACAACTCAAACAACGGGTGACAGGTAAATTTTATTGTATTAGCAGAAAAAGGAAGTCATACAAAGGAAGTACTAGCCGTGCTCGGCTTGTAGTCCGACTGTCAAATGTCTCGTAAGGAACGAACAGTTATCTCCCTTTATTCCCTGTAAACAGATTACAGGAAGGCACAAGGCCTTAAGTTTTTTGGGGAAGGGAAGGGTGCAGTCTTGCATTGACAATGTTTTACTAAAGGGACCTAGCTAGCCACATTCGCCGACCCATTCAACAATACAATATATAACCATTCATCCATCGCCATGTGCGCTGCTGCCACCAAAATACCACATTTGCTCTATGAAGAAAGACCTACTTAAAACCCCGAAAGTGATGTATGTTTTTATTTACAATTTTTTTTACAATGAATGATGGGAATGGGAGAAAAAACCCGAAATATGTACAATACGAAAAACAAGGAAAATTCCCCGTTTGGTTGCCCTCCCACCGTCTACGAAAATGGAGGCCGACTGTTTTCCGGTGTCCGAAAACACCGAAAACAAGCTGGACCTACCCTAGGTGGGACTGGGATCCTACTCTAGACGAACAGTTATCTCCCCCGAGCGAGCTAAGCTCGGAGAATATGTTTAGGTTGGATGAGTCCATCTTTAGGGTATGGTAGGATATGTTCCCATAACAATAACCTATAATGATTGATATGCTATAAAACCAAACCAAACCTAATCTTTTTAACCTATTATTTCAAATTCTTTCTATAAATTTTTTTTAATGGAGAATTTTAGTTTCCCCACCACAAAAAAATGAAATAGCCAGAAATTTTATTCATATAGCCTTTTTTAAATTAGTATTTCAATCAAATCCCCAGATACAGTCCTGCGGTCCATTTTTTTTTCTTTATCAGATTAGTTTGATGCATAAGTTATATTCATATCTACTAAGTGTTCCTACTTCTAGTATAATATGAGTGCAAATGTGCAGGTGCCATCTATTCTTACTGAGTGATGTAACCTCGTGACCATTGACATATGATAATCTTCCAAAATGGTTAACCAGTCCTGACTTTGGAACCATAATCAACAGGTTAAATTACTTAAAGTTCTCACAAACTGATCAGGTATTGTTTAATTAATACAGCCTTCATATTCAGTCTCTTTAAAACTTGTTCCTATTTTCCCCGCTCATTAATAATATGCAGGATTACTGAACTTAAATTAGGTGGTCAGTTGGATTCTCACTGCCAAATAAGTAGTTTTTTTTTTAATTGTCAAGTGTCTACTTTGGTCATATAAGTTGGTTACGTTATAAAATGCAAACTGCTTGCACAGTTCACAAGCATCATCATTATTATCCATTTGTCTCTATTACAATATTAGATCGGGCTAGTTTCTTATATCGTTTTATCACATTTGTTTTTTTCCATCTCTCTCTCTCTCTCTCTCTCTCTCTCTCTCTCTCTCCTTCTCTCTCTTTAGCTCTCTCTCCCTCTCTTTCCTTCTCTCTCTACCTCTCTTTCTCTTTCTCCCTCTCTCTCTTTCAACTCTTCTCCCTTTCCCTCTCTCCCTCTCTCTCTCCCTCTCTTTCTCTTTCTCCCTCTCTCTCTCTCTCTTTCTACTCTTCTCTCTCTCCCTCTCTCCCTCTCTCCTTCTCTCTCTTCCGCATAACTATAGCAATTAATGCAAAAGAAATCCTTCTTCTTCTTCTTGAATATCATGTGGCTCGGACGAATATGTTTGGCAGCATTTCTCTGTCTGTTGTCAAGTGAATTATCTTATTTTTAAGATCCTGATTCTTTTGAAACTGGTCCAAACTAGTTGTTTTCTTTTGCTTCCATCTTTGAATTTAGGTTGAATGGAAATTAGAATGAAATAATTGACTGAAAGGGAAATATCAGACAGGCGTCAGAGTGATTCTCAAACAATATCAAGAATCAAAGGTTGAAGTTTTAATAAATTTTGCGTGAAATTTTGACCCATATTTCATTGAAACTTAAATAAAATCAATTGTGAATAATTTAAGTACATATGCTGGAACATATATTTTCATGTTTTGTCATTAAGAAACAAAAGCAAAAGAAAAAGAAAAAGAAAAGAAATGGACTCTTATTTCCTGATTAGCTCTAATTAAGATAGAATCGATTTTCCAAATACGCATATGGGAAAAACCGAATGGGAAATCGGTTTTATCTGACTCACACACTCATTATATATATATATATATATATATATATATAAATATATATATGTATGTATCTGAAATATCCATGAAAGAAAACTAAGCTAACAGTTAATTTGGCATTATAAATCTATTTCTATAAGGTATGTGGGAAATTTTTAAAAAAAGCTATTAATTGAAAAATGACACCGAGATTAAATTTAAGTCATAGGAAATGCGACTAAGTTTAACTAGGTTCACTTTAAACTCCCACCAGCTACTATAGGTGGTGTTTTGTGAGTTTTATTCTTTATTTGGTTTAATATATATATATGTATATATATATATATATATATATATATATATATATATATATATATATATATATATATATTCCTGAATAATGATGTTCTTGTATCGTTCGGTAAGAAGCCATCTGATGAGGTGAGTCGCATCTGAAACTTGTCGAAATAAATTTATAATGGCATAGTAACTGTCCGTTGATTTTTTACTGGTATATTCGCTCTATCTAAGAGTTTGTTTGTTTTAAATATATTCTGATATATTTATATATTAATAGCCATACACCGAGCACTCCTGTAGAATTATATGAAACTCCTCATATATTCAATACATGAATAATTCAAAACACATCATCATTGGACATAAACTTTATAAATATATATATATATATATATATATATATGTGACGCTAAAATATATATATATATATATATATATATATATATATATATATATATATATATATACTAGCGTCAAATATTAGAGAATAGAAGTTCTAACTTTTTAAAAATTTGATTTATTACAATTCTACAGATTCAATCGTGATAAAAACTGAAGAAAATATTGTTAAAACGTGTTTTGCACAAATATGATATATCACTGTATTTATTGGTAAAAGAGTTGACTCATTTCTCACAGTGTTCTGACGAAATTTTGTCCTATTATTCCTGTCGTTTCTGTCTTAATTTTGTCAAGTTCGTTAGCTTCATTGTCCTAGCATTATCGCTTTTGATGTTCAAAAGATTCGCAACAGGAGTGAGATCATGATTTTAAACAGACCATACCATAACCTCAACCTTTTTAGCTTCAAAAAATTCTCTTACCGTTTTTGAAATATGACATGACGAATTATCTTGCAAGATGTTCCCCAAAACAGGAGCTATTATCAGAGAAGGAAAAGCAGTGTTCAATAGTTATCTTATACACGACTGTATTTAATTGATTAATCTATTTAATCTATATATCCGAGAAAGAGGTCCCTATAGTGTAATTGGCTCAAGTGCTGGAATGCAGACTCGAGGTAACTCCAGTCGCGCTATTACATTTACTTTCAGACTTGGGAAAAGTAAGAACCACTATAATCCCCCAACCTGCTATGGGTTAAATAGTATCATCACTGTTCTTCTTCAAGAATGGTTTTGGCATTAAATAACCCAAGAGGCTTTATATGCCGTTAAACAAAGTAACTAAAACAACGAGAGACCCGATTGTGATAAAAAAAATTACCGTAAATGTTCAGAAAACTTATTCTACTCTAATTTGCATGAAAAAGAACCAAAAACATTTTTGACCAAAAATTGTTTATTTAAAAAAAAAATGAGTCAAAATCAGATAAGAAAATAGTAAATAAATACGCAAAAGTGAATCAACAATCTCATTTTCATATTGATAAATTACATTAATACGAAGTATCCAGTCTTTTCGTTTCCTCTGGATGACCACACATCTTCACTCAAATGACACATTGTTTTGGCGGTATTTTATCACATGTTCCTGTGGATTCTGTCATTGCTTTCCTTGTCCGAACATTGTCATCTGGACGACCACACATCTTCACTCAAATGACACATTGTTTTGGAAGAATTTTATCACAAATTCCTGTAGTTTCTGTCAAACATTATCATCGTTTCTTGTCCGAACTTTATCATTGTTTCTTGTCCGAACATTATCATCGATAATCTTCCAGAAAACCTTAACTCGAATTTGATGTGGACTTTGGACGGCTCATGCCATAACTCCACCGACTTCAACTTCCAAGATTTGTCATACCGTATTTACAGAATGACAAAGGGCATAGTCTTGGATGAAGATGATTGTAGAAAGAGGAAATAGTCTCTGAGAAGGAATAACATTCTATTCAATAACAATCTTATACGCTGAAGAATTTAATTACTTTTTTTTCTTTAATTACAATTTTATAGAACCGATTGTGATAAAAAAAATCGGCAGTAGATATTCTTAATTTTTTTTTTTTATTCGCACGAAAAATAACCAAGTATGAAAAATATTATTAAATTAAAATTGTTCATTAAAAAATTATTGAATCAAAATCAGGTAATAATTGTATATAAATATACAAAATTAAATTAAAAATTTCATTTTCATGTTGATAAATAATATTAGTAAGACATATCCAGTCTTTTCATTTCCTTTGGACAACCACACATCTTCACTCAAATGTCGCATTGTTTTGGCGGGATTTTATTCCTGCAGTTTTTGTCACGGTTACCAATTTTCTTAATTATCTATGAAATTTTTCAAAATATTCTCGATTGGATTGAAATCTGGACTGTAAGCAGGCAACGCCATATTTTCAGCATCAAAGAATTGTTTTATCGTTTATTTTGCTGTATGATAAAGGCTATTACCTAGAATAAATATTAACCAAGAGAAAGAAGATGTTCTCAAAGGAGGAACAACATACTGTTTAATAATATTCATCTGCACAGCAGCGTTTAATTTGCCATGTAACCGAAGAGGTGTGCCAACGATACCGCCAGGGAGCACCAAACAGACCAATACGCTACCACCTTAGAATTTAAACCAACCCAGCCGATTTTTTTTTCACGCATTTGGGAAGTAATCTTTCACTTTTATCATTTCTTGCATATTGCTTTCTGTTCATAGCCAACCGAATCAATCTTACCCAATTGCGTCAGACTGAACGGCGTGCTCATTTGTAAAGGTTAGTCTAGCTTCTTTCTTTCTTTCTTTGTTTTTGTTTTGTTTTGTTTTTTTGGGTTTTTTTCTTGATAGGAGAACGTCCAGGCAACCTTGTTTCACATAAACGAATTATTTGTTGAGATACCTTCCGGCTAAATTCTTTGGTTACTCGACACATCTGACTCAACTGAGGAATCATTTGACGTTGCCGCCCAAATGTTTTAAATGATTTAAAGGAGACAGTACCATCAAAAACTTTAATATTCGATAGATTAAACTCTTAAATCTGCTAACTTCTTTTGCTGAAGCAGAAATTGTCATCCCTTGAGTGTAACAACCCGACGCCTGAATGACTAATCAACCTTCCTATCGTGAGAACGAATAAGGAATATTTCCTTACATTGCAATGTTACAATATGACGCTGGGAATTTAATATTTTTTGTGTCACCCATAAATATAAATGACTGTGTAAGTTTTCTAACTTTGGACAATGTACTTTTTTGCAATAAAGACTTGATTCTTTTATATGAAAATATACCATTGTGTAGAATAAAATTCTAATAGTATTAACAACAATTTCTATTACAATCGAATCTCTAGAATTGGATCTTTTAATTAAAAATTTTGTTATATCTTTCTTTTTCACAAATGAGACACTACTGCAGATATGTTTGTTTATATTTAAGCATCAATACTAATATGTCCTTGAACGTTATATACATACGTATATATATATATATATATAGAGAGAGAGAGAGAGAGAGAGAGAAAGAGAGACAGATAGAGAGAAAGAGAGAGAGAGAGAAAGAGAAAGACAGAGGCGGTTGTGGAGTAATGGTTACTGTCGTACGAAATGGACGTGGTGACACGAGTTCAAATCCTGCAAGAGATTGTTTGCATTTCTCTTAATGTTAATACTCTTGGAAAAGGAATGAATCCAACTACTCTCCCTCTAGGTATGGGTAAATATTAGGAAAAAGGTCTTCGAGAAGGAAAACTCCATATTCAATCCTGTTAAACTCTGCTTAAAAATTGCCTCTGTGTCGCATCATGATTGTGCAGAGGGATATATATATATATATATATATATATATATATATATATATATATATATATAGAATACTTAGTCCAGTTAAACCGGAGTTAGGAGTAATTCCATCAGGACAAGAAATTATTCGTGAATGAATATTTAAATCTTCCTGATAAAGAGCTCAATGTACCAATTATACAGAGCAATAATTTCTTTAAGAAAAAACAACGAAACCAATCACAAAGGATTATAAATTTATTTCCATCCTGTTACGCATTTTTGAAATTTTCAAAAACACGAAAAAAAATTAACAGGACTTCATCAGATCAATTAGATAAAAAAACTAGAGTAGACACATGAGAGTGGGAGGGGATAGAAGGGTGGGAGGGGATAGAAGAGGGGTGAAGAGTTATCTCTTCATTAAGCCCACTTCCGTTTTAAATTTAAATTTTCGGTTGGCAATGTAGTAAATTTATTTTAAAACAATTTTTTTTAAATTTATTTTACATATAGACTTTAATTACAGATATTTCTAATTAGATTTAAATTTTAATTAATAATCTCACGTAAAGATGCAGTAATAGATATATTAAAACAAAAAACAAATATTTAATTTACTTAAATATTTTAAAATTTCAAAAATTTCAAAAATATTTAGAAGGCATTAATCAGTTACATTTTTTATGCGTAGTACATATATATTATATGCTTTTTCATAATTTTCTATCTAACAATTTATTATATTTATTCTCAAAATTAACTCTAATTCTCAAATAAATTTATGCTTTATAAAAAAATTTTACTTGTTTAATTTTTTATAGTTTAAATTTGGCCCTATGTCTACACCTGGCTATTACTTCATTTCTCTTATTTAGTAAAATTTTTGGCTCAGGAAAAAGCAAAATGTGGATCTTTTCTTCAAGACATAGATTGCACCTACTATCGAAAGATTTTGGGGTACTAGATCTTTTCAATATGGACCATTGAATGTCAGGGGTTAACCCTTTATTTTTTAATCCCCAATAATGTTTAGATAGAGCAGTTTGATTTTTTTGATGCTCATGGGAGAAGGAATATTTATGATTTCCGTACCTAATCTTAAAATTAGTAGAAGAAACGCCAATATAATATTTCTTATCATTTATGTTCTCTTTTGGATAAATAACAGCTTGATATACTACGTTATCTAAACTACACAAACCATCCATTGGACAATCACTTTGAGATTTACAATTACATTCTATTTTTTTACTATTAATATTATTATTATTTACTCGGTTATGAAATGTATTAATTAATTCATTATTATGACTATTTATTATTTGAGAAATATTTTTAGTGCAAGAATAACTTATTTTCAAGGTTTTCCTATTAAATATTTTATGCAATATATTATCTTGTTTAAAATGTTTATCTATCAGTCTCAAAAAATATTTACCTACATCTATATTGGCTAGTTTACAAAAAGGGGGGTTAAACCATATAATTTTCCTTTTTCTATTTTTATTTTTTTGAACGTAATTATTATTTTCTTTAGTAATTTCAGTTGTTATATTTTGTTTTAAATACCTAATATCCTCCTTAAAACCACTATTTTTAAGGGCTTCTATATATCTTTTACTACTCTCTTTGAAAATCTTTTCATTTGCAGATAGCTTACCTATTCTTAAATTTACTGCTTTTGGGATTTGCTTGATTATATTTTTAGGGTGATTTGAATTAACATTAATGTACGATGGGTCCTGATTGGGTTTTATGAAAGGTTTATAGGAATTATTAGATAGATCTAAAGTCACATCCAAGAAATTGGCTATTTTAATATTAGATGAGATTTCTATTTTAAATCCAAAAAACTTAAAGGCCCTTATAATCCTCTTTTGTATGCTAGAGCTAAGAGGGCCATTACTATTTGGGATATATAATAACCCATCATCTCGGTAAAGACCTACTTGTTGAGGACTAATGATTCTCGTAAGCATATTTAATATATATAATCCTACAAGGTCTGCTATTTGGGAGGAATCATACCCCCCCATTGGAACGTCAAAGTTATCTAATCCATTTTTTACCCAAGTTGAATCGTTATTTTTTAAAACAGTTTTCCTACAAGCTAATATTATTTCGTATTGTTCAATAGTTATATCTATATATTTACGGGCATAGTTAATGCTATCTATTAAAATATTTTTTGTTATGAAAGGATAGAAATCGATGATGTCAAATTGTATAAAAGTAGCTTTACTCTTATTTTTTATCCTTCTAAACCATTCAATGGTCTCATATGAATTCTCCCAAAAATTGCAACGGTTAGCCTTTTTTACACTATGGACAATATTTTGGATAATAAACTTAGATATCCTACCTAACTCTGTTTTAGAGGGGTTAATCAGTCTGGTAGGCAATTTATTTTCAAAATTTGGTTTATGATCCTTAAATAGAATATAAGCATCTTTCTTTTTAAATTTTCCTAACCTATCCTCAATTTGCAATCTACTAGCAAAATTAGAAGTATCCTTATTTATTTGTTCAATAGTATTATTATAGTCTATTTTATAATTATTAGTAATTTTGCTCTTTAAAATTTCATGATATTTAGAGGGTTTAATTTTATATATATTTTTTGATTTATCTGACTTCACCCATATATAATTAGACTTTTTTACTTCCTTTATATCTTGGCTTAATTTCAATTGAAAATTATTACGTACCTTCTTAAATTTAACCATTTTAATTAATTTAAATAAGTCCGTTTCAAACGAATCTAGTAGTCTGTTATTTGGAGGAGTATTTTGGGATTTGAGGTTATAAACGTCTTTCTTGACAACGTCAGTATTTTTACATGAATCCAGGTAGAAAAAGGCCTTCCACCGCAATCTTTTGACGAAATCCACAATTTTCTCTGTCAAAGCCAATCGAAAAACATGGTAAGATGGAAAAGGGATATTTTTCAGTGAATATTCCGGAGTGTATTTATCCATTTCTGAATTGGTAGGGTTTCGGATGATACTTTTTTTTTAAAAATTGGAATTTTCCAAAGAGAGCTCAACCATTCAAGAGCAAAAAGAGAATACTTAGTCCAGTTAAACCGGAGTTAGGAGTAATTCCATCAGGACAAGAAATTATTCGTGAATGAATATTTAAATCTTCCTGGTAAAGAGCTCAATGTACCAATTATACAGAGCAATAATTTCTTTAAGAAAAAACAACGAAACCAATCACAAAGGATTATAAATTTATTTCCATCCTGTTACGCATTTTTGAAATTTTCAAATTTGAAATATATATATATATATTTTCAAATTTGAAATATATATATATACACACATATATATATATATATATATATATATATATATATATATATATATATATATATATATATATATATATATATATAAACACATTAATTATTTATTTATTAATACAATGCAAATGGAAGAAAACTGAACCACACATAAATTATCATTATAAATTTATTTCGGCGAGAAATATAATTTTCGTCTCTTCAAATGATATACACGCTTAATTTGAGGGTGGAAACAGTATATATATATATATATATATATATATATATATATATATATATATATATATATATATATATATTAAATGTACTAGATATAACTTTCAGCTACATATTAAAGAAATGATAAAAAGAGAAGAAAAATGAATGAATGTATATATATGAGAGGGAGTGTATAATGATATTCTCTGGTAAAATAAATTTATAATGAC
>OY757910.1:74886462-74891462 GCA_963585895.1 Sepioteuthis lessoniana | reverse complement strand
GGAGAGTACTGCGATAGTTTAGCAGTGCTATGTATGGGCCACTTGCCTTTTTAATGAGTTTTTAATGATTTTTAAATTCCATTCCTGACACCACATGTTTTGAGCAGGATGTTTTAAGCAAAGAAATACAATGAAAAGATTGGGGAAGAGAATAAGGTTTTAACAATGAGGCCTGTCAGTTTAGCAAGTACCTCTTTTTAACCTTAAAAAACAAATGATAACAAACATCAATAATTATAATATAAGGGGGGACTAACTATACATGTGACACGTGTCTGTATGTGCGTGTTCTTCCGTTTGTATGTGAGTATGTTTCAGTGCTCACCACTGTGTGTGTGTGTGTGTGTGTGTGTGTTTGCATGAATATACACGTGAGTGTATGCGTATCTGTATGTGTATTTTCCTGTGTGAGTGCGTATGTATGTTTCTGGAATCGCCTCTGTGTGTGTATGTATGCTTGTATGCCTGAATATACACATGTGTTTGTGCATTTGTGTGTATTTCTGTGGTAATTTATCAAGAGTTTTTCTCAGATATGGCCGAATGAATGTAACAGCCAGTTAGACTCCAACTCACTTCTGATGTTTTTTTTGTTTTTGTTTTTTTGGTCCAGCTTGCTAACCACTGCACCACCAGAGGTGCCCGATATGTGATTTTCTATATGTACGTGAGTGTTTACGTATCTGTATGTATGTAATTCTGTTTGAATGTGAGAGTAAGTTCCAGGAATCCTCTCTCTCTCTCTCTCTCTCTCTCTCTCTCTCTCTCTCTCTCTCTCTCTCTCTCTTTCAGTGTGTGTGGGCATGTGTATTTGTTGGTGTGTCGATGTGTTTAATCACCCAAGAAAACCTCATTCTTTAATCTTGGAAATTCCTAATACTGAAAGCATTTCTGTTTCCCAGAAGGGTTGTAAACAGAATGTTTTACGAAACGATCTCATCAAGCAGGAAGAGAAAAAGAAGGCCAAGCGGACGATTTCGTTGACCAATTGAAATAACATTAAGTGGACTAACTTGACATTTGCACCGGCTCGTCACGTCAGCCTCGCTTGTTCTCTGCTCCCCACCCAACTCGATCAGCATGTTTGACCTATTGCTGCCTGTTACCAACTATCATGGCTGATTGAAACATTGCGACAAAGGTCAGACGAAAAAGCTCACGGATAGAATAACCAACGGAGAGTGAGGCTGTTTCACACTGACCCACACGACAATACCGGCCAACTATCAAAACCATTGATCGATCCACCTAACACTATTCACAAGAATCAACCTGTAAATATCCATCGCCAGATTATATATATATATATATATATATAGGCAAATAGTGAACAGTATTTAGTTAAACTATTTGAAAAATACAAAAACCGCTCAACATTGACGTGCAGAGTAAGGCAAAACCCCAAAATAATCGAACTCCACCCATATTCTCCTCGGCTGCTTCATTTCATTTATCGGTAAAAGTTACAATCGTCAAATATGGTCAGCTTTATATATATTTATACTTATATTTATATATATATATTGTAATATTTTCTGGTTATTACTAGCTCACTTGGTGAGACAGTTGTGAACCATATTTTGTGGTATTATTTAACAGTGCTCAATATCAATGAGAGAGCTGTTATATATATATAGTGGTGTCTGTGCCCATCGGTTTCATGCCTTATGTATTTATCAAACAGAGCGTGATTAGATTGGCTCTGATGAATGCGTAAAGCATGAAACCCATGGGCACAGACACCACCATGAAACATGTATATATATATATATATATATAAATATATGTATATTAATATGTATATATGTGTGTGTGAGTATATATATATATATATATATATATATATATATATATTAGATTTATATATATAATTCCAAGGAATGTAGACTGTGACCCCTGGGTTTCATGGAGTTTTTTTACAAAACAACAATCATCAGGCAGTTTACAAACTGAAATGAATCGAAGATAAAAAAAAATACAGTCAAAAACTTTATCTATCTTGAATATTGTGCACTCTCCATATCATATTGCACTAGGTTCGACACAAAACTACAGAGTGATTTAGTGACAACCAACACTGTTATAACATATATATATATATATATATGTGTGTGTGTGTGTGTGTGTGTGTGTGTGTGTGTGTGTGTGTGTGTGTGTATTTTTTCCAAATCCAGATTCTTCTTTAATTGTGTCAACAAAACAACCACTTCTTCCCGCCTCAATAATGTATTTGAGTATCCAGCCATTTAACTTGAGAAAAGAATTTTTTTCTTTAGATAGATAAACTCATTTACATATTTTTCTTGATTGAAAATTTATCGACACTATTTCATAAATACATTGTCAGTCAATAGTTTTAATTAACTCTTAATTTGATTAGCGGTAGTTTTGTTGATGGCTTTTTTAGAATATTTTCAGCTGTGATAGCGTTGCTATCAAATTTCTCGTGAGCCAGCAATGTTAGCATTATTGCGTGTGCATATATGTGTGTGTGTGGTTGGGTGTGCGTGAAGGTGTATGTACTGAGAGAGTGTGAATTTGTTTGTGTTTTATTGCAAAGCAACGCAGGGTACAGATCATAAGACCTGTTGAAAATACTGGCAATAAATATTCATTTTTGATTGCCTACAACTGCATGACCCAATTGGCTTTTGAGCATTGTGCAAGAATCCTAATTCATTAACATGTTTGGTAATTCTAAGAGTTAGTAGGGTGAGTTCGACTTTTTAATCTCCTTGATCGATTCCCAGCAAGCGTTTAGGAGAGAAAAATTGCTTTTTAGTGGAAGGATGCGGTTATTTCACAATTCTATAAAAATTATTTTGTCAAGTATATTCAACATTTAGAACCAGACTGAAAAAAAGCAGTTAGTGATTGTTTTTAACTTTCATAATCGAACCCTTGAAAGTAAATTGTTTATTTGTTCACATTCTTATGAGAAGTTGCGTTTAAAAATGAATGAGTTCACTAAGATACTTCTATTTCTTTTATTTTTTAGAATTATTTATTCCATTCTTACGTACATGTATGTTCCCACCTTGTTGCTTTCGTCAGAGAACATATGTGACACAAGGCCATTGGAATGGGACTCCCAATAAGACTCAAACTTACTCATGTAGGTTTGTCGGACGAATATTTTTCAGGTTTTGTATCGGTTTATATTGAGGTCAATATTTTGTGTTTGTTTTCTCTTCCTCCTCCTCTGTTTACTTTCTCAGAATATGTCTACTAGTCTTTCCTGTTGGGTATATTACCCCAATTAGTCGGGGATATTTTATATGATTTTTACATCTCCACACTAAACGCTAGTTCTCTGAAACTAGTGGATAAGTTCACCAATCTGGGAAGCAGTGTCTCATCAACCGAGACGGACATCAACATGCGACTAGCAAAAGCATGGACAACTATAGATAGAATATCAGTCATATGGAAATCAGACCTGACCGATAAAATAAAGCGCAGTTTTTTTCCAAGTAGCGGTCGTATTGATACTGCTGTATGGATGCACTACATGGACGTTAACTAAACGTATGGAGAAAAAGCTTGACGGCAATTATATAAGAATGCTGCGAGCAAAATTAAACAAGTCCTGGAGGCTGCACCCTTCAAAGCAGCAGATGTACGGCCACTTACAACCCATCACGTAAACTATCCAAGTTAGACCAAAAAGACATGCGGGACAATGCTGGAGAAGGAGGGACGAACTCATAAGTGACATACTCCTGTGGACCCCTTCACATGGACGAGCAAATGCAGGACGTCAAGCGAGAACCTACATACAAAAGCTCTGTACCGATACCGGATGTAGCCTTAAAGACCTACTGGAAGCGATGGACGATAGAGAAGGGTGAAGGGAGAGAGTCAGGGAGGTCTGCGCTAGCGGCGCGACATGATGATAATGATGACGATTTGATATGTTACAAAGTTCTTCGCTTCGCTACTCTAGATAGGTGTGTGTGTGTGTGTGTGTGTGTGTGTGTGTGTGTGTGTGTGTGTGTGTGTGTGTGTGTGTTTATTTAATATAGTATAGAGTTTTGTAGTAGCTTTTTTGTTAAGGTGGTTTTGAATTCCTCTAACTGTTCCTTTTTCTTGAGGGATGTCTAAAAAGTTCTAAGCCATACCCAGATTTTAGATTCGTCGCATATTTCTCCCCTCAGTTTAGGTGTCACTTGCAAAGAAATTAAGACAAAGACAGGAATATGAATTAGTTTATCTAGTTTTATAAAAGAAGTTCATAAAAAATCCTGTTACCATTACAAAAATGTTGAGCTATGACTCTTCCGTCTCGGTGAAGCTTAGAACTTTTTGAACAACGCTTGTAAAGATTTATATATAAATATATATATATATATATGTGTGTGTGTGTGTGTGTGTGTGTGGTTTATATCTACTTATCTACATCTATGATGTAGAGGTTTCGGACTTGACATACGTATCTATATCAATCATCTCTAGATTTCTTGCTATCTTTTTAACTCTCTCCATTCGATTAATAGCGATATATTTGCATTTATTTAACTATAAAATCATCGATGTCAGTCTTTTCATCTATTCCGATCAATTGATTGATTCAGTTATTAGATCGGCTTCACTCTTCTCATATCCTACACAATAATTCCGTATCTTTGTTCCGCTCGTAAGCTACATTATATGTATCCATAAAGATAGATGCGTGTATGTCTTTCCCTTGTGGTTTCCTATCCGTTCGCCTAAGTGTTTGCTCTCTTCACCCGTTCATCTATCTGCTTGCCTAATACTTTAACCTTCACTGCCGATCATTTTTCGACAATGTCTACTTACCTCCAACCTCCCCACCAGCTCAAACTCCTATTTTGCAAGCTTCTCTACCCCCCCTTTTTTTTTTCACCAACATTGAGAACACATCTACGTGTTTATATGTCGATACGGGTCACTGGAGTTTTCTTAGAAAAATCATCTTTTTTTTCCACCCAATTAACTTTCGTTTTTAAGCTTGTCTGATTTCTATCAACGGTTTTTAG